>JAQZBX010010133.1:0-44812 GCA_029593785.1 Cabassous unicinctus
AAAAAAAAAAAAAAAAGCAAGACCAACTCTATACTGTTTAAAAGAGACTTGTACTAAATTCAAAAACTTAAAGTGAAAGAATGGAACAAGTATCAGATAAAATGGGCTTCAATTTACAACTGTAATCAGGAAGAAAGAATGTTATATACTGGTAATGTGGTCAATTACACAAGAAGACATAACACTTTTAAAAATACAAAGAACCTAATGGCAGAGCCCCAAAATATACAAAGCAAATACTGACAAATTTGAGGGAGAAATAAATGGTTCTACATCAACAGTAGGAGAATTCAATATACCACATTAAAGAATGTATAGAAAACCTATAAAGAATTTCAATAAGAAAATCAGATAATTGAATGATTATCCGACTAGTCCAGCAGCAGCAAAATACCCTTTGTTCTCTAATGCACATGGGTCATTCTCTAAGGTAGATTATATATTAGGTCACGAATCAAGACACAAGTAATTTAAAAATAGTGAAATAATATCCTATATTCTCTCCAACCACATGGAATAAAGCTAGAAATAAATAACCGTGGGAGGACTGGAATGTTCCAAATATGTGGAAATTCAAAACGGTATTCTTAACCAACAAATGGGTCAAAGAAGAAATCACAACGGAAATTAGAATATATCTTGAGACCAATGAAAGTGTAAACACAAGATACCAAGTCTTACCTGATGCAACAAAGGCAGTGTTGGGAGGGAATTAGCCCTAGGTGTTTACAACAAAAAGAAGAAAGATCTCAAATCAGAGACCTAACCTCACAACTGGAGGTTTTAGAAAAAAATAAGAGCAAACTAAACCCACAGTGAACAAAAGAAAACACATAACAGAATTGCAAGAAAGATAAATGAAATAGAGAATAAAAACCAATAGAGAGAATCAAGAAAACCAAAATTTGGTTATATGAAAAGATTAATAGCATTAATAAACCTTTAGCTAGACAAAGATAAAAAGACAGAAAGCAAGTAAATAACTAAAGTCAGAAATGAAATTGGAGACATTACACCTGAACCCACAGAAATAAAAAAAAAACATTATAAAAGGATACTGTTTAATCTGAACGCAACAAAATAGATAACCTAGATAAAATAGGCAAATTCTTAGAACCATTCAAACTATCTACAGAGACACAAAAATAAACATAAATTCCTAAAACACCCATTGCGACAAAATGAATTTAAACAAAACATAATTTCAGTTGTACAGGATTTTTTTTTTTTTTTAGCTATTAGGACAAGAGAAGGAAACTGTTAATCAAGGAGGCTACCATTAAGAGACTATTAAACACTTAGTAACCTGCAATGGCTTCTAAATTAGAAAATCAGCAAAATACACTTAAAATTATTTTTGGTTATTTTACTCATTATATCAAATTATAAACCACTGATTGTTGAAAGTTTCCTGCTCTTTATTGATAAATTTTCATGATGTTTAAGATTGGCCTCTACTTCTGTTGCTGTTACTTTGAACAGGGCTGTCTTCTTCAGTAGGAAGATAAAAGCATGCAGCTAATTTTGAGCACTCTTATTGAACACTACAAACATAAATTTTACATCTTCTCTTTCTTTATTGCTTTCTCATAAATATGGGGTTCCAATTCCTATTAGAACTATACCTAAATCAGGTTGTGATGATGTGTTCTAGCCAACCAGGCAATGGTTAAGAACTAAAGTGCTTATTTAGTACAAGAGATTCCATAGCATATTTGAACTTAATGTTTTGCATTCTAGCTCATAAATTAATATGCAAATTATATGAATTTTCTCTTACTTGTGGTACATCAAAGACAGATGAAGTTTACAATATAAAAATGTTTTATTTAGATTATTTATATCCACTTATTTAGCTGTTGGACCAACAGGAGATACCTCAAGGGAAATATGCTTCAATTACCTTCTGGTTCAAAATAACAGTATGATGATTTACTCAATAATAAAAAGCAAATTGTTCTGGAATAATGCACTACATGTTGGCATTTGTTGAATGAAGAGATTTCTTTGGCCTGTCATTTAAAATGATACCTTAGAAAATACATGAATATATGTTTTAACAATATGTAAATCATCTTAAAATATGAAACATAAACTTATATGATAAGCTCTGATATGGGTTAGAACGTAACTTCTCTGAGGCCAAATTTTCTCATCCAAATGCATTCACATAATCATTTTTATCATGTAGTTCATCGTTCCAGAAACATTCACTTGATTAGTATAGGAAAAAAAAAAATCATCTTGTTCTTTTTTTTTTTCTTTGTCCCAAAAGAGAGTGCTCTTTCTCTTTGGGGAATCCCCTGGAGACTTCAAGAGATTGACAAGCTGGTATAAGAATACAAACATATAATATTCTTACCTTAATTGAATGAACAGTTCAGTTCTACAGGTAAAAGGAAAACTTCTTCATCACTTACACAATATTTTAGAAACTATAAGCCTGAGTTTCCAATAGGAATATATACTTTAATATTTAAATTAAAGATTGGTTGTTCTACTTAGATTTGTATTAAAAGTTGAACAGCTTCCTTTCCTGGAAAAAAGCAGGGAAAACAGGAAGGGCTATCTTTATATTCATTTCAATAGGTGTAAATTAGAAATTTTTTAAATATTTGTGATGAAAGATAGCAGTCAGAATAGGAGCACAAGAAATTAAGGGCCATATTTTAAGATTAGGTAAAATTGTAAATGGAAATATGAATTTCAACTGTCCTTTGAATATGTGCCAATTTGAGATTTTTTTTTCTGAAAGAGGAATATATTTTAAACTTATTTTCCCAGTTAGCTAATAGTTCTAAAGGCCACTTTAGTTCTTTGTTTGTTTTCATTTCTGGGTCTATGTTATCTTTAAAAACGAATTCAAATAGGTGAGAGTATTTTTTGGTGTTGTTTCTTGAAATTGAAATTCCAGAAGGTTTGCAGGTCACAATAGGATTGTAAAACGGTTGAGTGGAAATAGCTTAGTGTGTAGAATCAGAAATCTTGGTTTTTATCCTATCTCTGCTGTAAATATGTGGCTTGGGTCAATTTCTATGTCCAACTGGGTATCAGTTTTCTCATCTATAAGAGTATGCTACATTAGTTCTCATGGTCTTATGTAGATTACATAAGGTGATATAAAAGATAATTCCTTACTCCTAATAGCTGGTTAATAATATGTGATAGCTGCTAACACAGCTTTCCTTCTTCTCAAGCTCAGTGTTTGTATTAACTATTTTCATTGTCATCTGTTATTAGTTTTCTGACTTATATGACTAGAAGAAATGATTTTATTTGAGTCTTCCAGATAGATTGTTTTTTCTTTAATTCAGACTCTAAATACTTTTTTCTTTCTAGCATCTATTTCATCCTAAAATGAAATCAGCTACACATAAACACAACAATTTTCAGAGTACTGAAATACTATTAAGCAGAACTACTCCTTTGAAGAGCACATTGAATAAAATGACTAAAAACCTTAAATTATATTCTATCTTGTTTACAGAGCCTTATAATAATGTAGAGAATTTCTCTGGTGGGACATTATTTCTATAAAATATGCCTTCATTTATAAATCAACATCTACAAACAAGTCAAAGATACCAAGTGACCAAGTGATTCCAGGAAATTATACTGCCAAGGATTTCAGGGCAATTCATGTAAAATATACTATTGTTTTGCTTAGATGTCCAAAAGCAGAATTTGTTAGCAGGACTGAATGTTTTGGTCTCTAATAGCATAGAATATGGGGATTCTTTGGGCTTAATCTAATAGAACGATATTTTAGAATATATTTAGTGTCATATGACAAACATATATATAATTTAAAGTGGACATACAAAGCTGATGGCATTGGGCCCACTTGTTGCTAAATGATTTGAGGAGGAAAAAACTGAGTTTATAATTGTATTTACTTTGTTTCATTTAAATTAAATCAGAAATCACATTTTGATGGTGTGCATCCTTCATATAATATATAATGAAAAATTAATAAAATAAAAATATTTTAATGCATCTCATAAATAAGCACTCTTCAGGAACACTATGTTGATGAATTTGAACATGATATACCTGAAAACTGTTTAGTCTACTTACTCTTTGCTTTTGAAAGATGAAGTTATTTTTCCAAGATCATATGTCATCTGAGGAAAAACTGCAATTTATTTAGAGGCTTTTAATCTTCAGTGTTTGTTGTTGTAGTTAGGCTCGTGAAGTGCAGAATTGGAATGTTTCTGAAATTTCTGTGGTATATGTTAATCAAGATATATTATATAGTGGATTCATTTACTAGACTCCTTATTGATGCAAGTTTCATAATTTGCCTTCATATTTTATTTCCTTTCACTGTGCTTCTTGCTATCATCCTAATTCTTATTTTGTCTCTGACCTTCTCCAGTAAATATTTTGAATGTATTCCATGGACTCTTGTAAAAGACACAAGGATAAAGGGTTATAAAAGAGACAGAGAGAAAATGGGAGAGAAAAGTTAAGGTAGATAGAGAATGGGGGACTTTTCATAACAAATCTATTTTTGTTCTCACCAAAACATATTAATATATATTTTTATTATTAATATCTTTATAGGTATTTTAAATAAATTAGAAAGAATTTTCAAATTTGTTTGTGGATATGAGTTTTTAAGAGACATGGGTAAATTATCTGAATGTATCTTCCTGGTTTTGCTATGCTGATTATCAATTAAATCCTGCATCTATATTTTATTGAATGAGAAAGAAATTTTAGCAGGCACTCCCTCATTAGCTTTGACTAAGCAATAATATCTCTGGGAAAAAAATGGGTTTTGTTTTCTAGTTGTAATTTTATAACATAATGTAATGCAAGTATGAATTATTAAAATGCATTTCTTAATGGGCCATCAAAAATTATCCAGTTAACCAGTACAAATACTATCCAATAAACGGAAATAAACCTCAAAAAGCAGTGGGTCCATCTCAAATGACTCAAGAGCTAGCACATGATATTGCTGTATGAAATATCATGGTATAAGTTAAAAAATGTAAGAGGAAACAGAGGGAAGTGGATATTGCCTGTCTCTTATAAAGAACCAATTTTTACTTGTTAAAATGTACGTGGGCAAGACAAATAATTTATTCTGTCCAAATAAAGCCCACTAGATGTGACATTGAAAAGAGTACAATATTTTGTTTCATTCTAATTTTGAATGCTATTCTTATATATTATTTCATGCTCCATCATGTAGACACAAATATTTTGAATTCACAAATTTTATTTTGAGGGTTGCATTTTCCCTAACTTTACTTTCCCAACTCTTCTCCCCTTCAGATTATTTCGAAGGCAAGTGCTTCCAAAAATTCAAGGAAGAGATCATCCATATTTTGTACAAACTCTTCCAGATTACACAAAATGAGGACTACTCTGCAAGTATCCTAGGATGTCAGCATAATCTTATTTTAATTTAGTATATTTAATCAATATTTACGGTCCATGATTTCATATACATAGAAGTGAAAATCCTGAATAATATTAACATATCAACGTACACTTTAAAATGTAACCTGTAATTTACTTTCTGTCCATAAGAATTTACCTATTGTAGATATTTCATATGCAAATATTCTTAACTGAGATTAATAGATTGGTCAGATTAACATCAACATACTAACATTTAAAGAAGAAAAAAAAAAGGAGAAAAATAGAAAGGAAGGAAGAATATTGAATGACTATATAAACACATCAGGTAAGGGAACTTTGGGTGATTTTGCATTAGCAGAGATATGTACACAAATTATTTTAAAATTAAAAAACTAAAAGGATAACACTCATACTCCTCTCAATCAACACAACTAATAGGGCCATGAGCCTTTGTAAATGTTCCACTCCTTATTGAGTAAAATTCAGTGCATTATCTCAGTAGGGAAACAATAAGTACACAATACAGGGACTTCAGTGAATAATAACCACTTTAGAGGTGAAAGTCAAATCACTGTTTTGCAGGTTGCTATGATCTTTGAATTTTTTTTTAGCTGTGCTTAAATATAATTATATCCCATTATGCCAGATTCTCAAATACAAGGACAGTATCATATTGCCTGAGATACACCGTTTTCATTGCAGCTGTGCCATACAACAAGGGCCTGAGGAGAGGTATGGGAAAGTCTCATCTTTTTCCCAGCCCCAAACATAGTTTTCCTTCTTTTTTGTGATATGTAAGATTTGTAACATGGATTATAGATCAGAATGAACACTTCCCCTACTGCATTTAGGTATCTTCTGAGAAGAGAAAGGGAATACCCAAGCCTAGTGCTATGTAATGTTTAAGGTGAGACAAGCTCTCTAATTCTGAAATCAGATTATACATATCTGATGTAATTCTTTTAAGAAATGTCCCTTCATGATCCCTTAACGCTGCTGATTTTAAGCTAAGTTTGGCACTGGGACATATATTCAGAGATACTTCCAAGACTTGAACCTCACTATCTATGTGAAAAAACCTGCAAATTTAATACAAAATTGTACAGTCCAAGGCCTTTTATTATTGTGCTATGATGAATGCATTAACCTCAGCTAAAATGTTTAATATTTTATTCTGTCTTTGCTATCAATTTACTAATGCAAATATCACTGTTGCAGAAACAAGCATCTCTCAACTCCCTATCACAGTATACCAACTCTGATGTGTCCAAGCTGTAGCATCTCCAACTTTCCTTGGACAATTCCAAGATTTCTGCAAGACACCTCAAAGCATCTCAAGCGATTGACCCTCACTTGATTACCGAAGTAAATTGCTTTTTATTCTACAAATATAGCATTTCCCTTCCCTGTCTCACTTTCTCCATTCCCTCATGTATGCTTCCTGGAATCACTTATCAGTTAAACATCATATACCCATATCCTTATCAAAGGATCTGCTTAAGGGGGAACTCAAACTCTGACAATTTCTGTCTCTTATATGGTATTAGTAAAATGAGAGCACAGGTATACACGGAAAAAATGAAATTCCATAGATGAAATTAATAGGAGATAATGATAATGCACATTACTGAATAACTGGAAGCTCTCATTGGAAACTATTAGTATGTGACATATAAACATTTATTCAGCACCAATAAACTTGGCTTGACCATCACCATCTTTGCTGAGATCACATTCTAGACAAAGCTTTCAAACAATGCTATTCCTTCCTTTTGCAGAATTTTCATTGTTTAGATCTCTTATATCAATACAGGAATAATAAAAAATTGAGACAGATTTCTTCTTTTCTTCAAAGAGCATACTATTGTTAAAAATACCAAGTTTCTTCAGAAAACACTGTTATAAAATGAAATTATTAATATGTATAGTATAATGTGCTGAGCCTGGAACTGGTACTATTGTCATTCCCATAATTTAAATTGTAAATATTAGTCAAGAATTGTTACTGTAGCTAATCTGATAATCATGGAGATTACGGCTCTCTACTCACCTCAAATGTGTAATGTGTTATTAGTCTCCCATGTGATTGCTAGCCTCATTGAAATTAGAGGAATTTATGAGTGTCTTTCCCATTTCAGACACAACCTTAGGAGTTTAAATGAAATTTAGAAGTATTGGCAAAGCATATGAGACCAGGAAATTATGTCACTGGGAATTTGTTAATTATCCAGTGTACTTTTAATTTCCCTATTGAGAAACATTCTTTTATATGTGATTTCCCTGCTTATATTACTTTGTACTATAACTTATAAAACACCTTGAGTTAAATATATTAATCGTTGGACACACACCTTAATCGCCCAAAAATTGTTTCAATATTCAGCGTTTTCCACATTGAAATCTGCAAGTTTTATGTCTGAGGATGAAAGTAGCTTTCTTTCACATGTCCTATGGTGTTTTTAAAAGATTCAGAAAGATTACAAATTATGAATATGTGTTATTCTTATTTTTATTTCTTTATGTCAGTACAAAATTGAATTAATCCTACCTGAATTCCTTATTCTATAATCATTATTGGTCTTCATTCCCAATTCTACATCAATTCTTCTTATATAGGCATCTGTTCAAAGGTTGATATATGTCCGTAAAAAGGCATAACCTTTATATAACTAATATATGTTCTAATGAGCATGCATAGGCTATTATATATGTCATTTTGAATATTTAAACTTCTCATTAGCTATGTTTTTGAGATCTGATTATTTTACTATATATACACCAATTCTTTGCTGCCTTCACTTCTTCACTAACAAAACAGTAATATTATGATATATTGCTACAATCTGTATCTACCCCATTTAATAAATGCATTTTCTTTATTATTAAACATTCAGATACTTCCTAACTACTGAATTCTAGATGTATCACCACAATAAATAAATTTGTGTGTGACCTTCTGCTCATCAATGATTGAATAACTCTTTGAAATATATCAAAAATGGATGCTTGATTCAGGACAAATAAACAAATTTAATTTTAATGTGTTCTTTCAATATTAATTTAATCAATATACATTCAACCATCAATGTACAAAGAGTTTAGACTATTGATATCTCACTTATGAATATGTTCTGATTATTCATATGGTAAGGATTGAGATAAATAATTTAATCTATAATTTGATAGAGGTAAATTCTTTTTATTTGCCTTGATATGCTGTTATATTTTTAATATTCAAATACATGACTGAATTTGAAATTCATATATTATAAGAAAGACTAATAAATGCAAAATTTTCATATATCTTTAATATTTCAATATTTTTGTAGAGATAATTAGACAAATTACCATAATTCTCCCTTGCAATCAGGTGGGGCAAAGTAGCTGTGATCTTCCTTAACTCATGAGGTATCCCTGAATCACACTCACTAGGAGTCATTCTTTCTGTTACTGTATTTGTCATGAATGGATTTCTACAATAGCTTTTTGGTTTACAATTTGTTTTCCAATTAGTGAACAACAAAATGTTGATAAAATGTTGAAAAGCATGAAGGAGGAAGCAAAGAAAGAGAAAAGTGATTGCAGTGGAAAAGAAGATACAATTGCAACCCAGAAAATGTTTGTTTAGAGTCATATAGATTATTTGTTGATTAAGAAGCAATATTTTAAGCATACATTTTTGAACATGACAGTATCTAACATATATTTCAGAAAAGGTTCTAAGTAACATCATATAATCTCATGAGTCTGTGTCTAAGTCAAAACTTTTTTGTGATTGAAAGAAAACATAAACTATTAACATTCAGTACTGTAATCTATCAGATCTTTGAACTATATTTTGGAAAGATTTTTTTAAAGTGGTACCAGGGATTGAACCCGGGGCCTTGTATGAGGGAAACAGGTGCTCAACCACGGAACTACAATGGCTTCCTAAAGAGTTTTTTTAAGTTATTAATTTTAGGAACCTCTTATCATCATTTCTCAAACTGCTTTTGTAGTTATAATTGCTTATGAAGAAGTAAGCTTTTAATATTTGCATTTTAGTTAGCCCAACTCATGTACAATTGTGAAATGAAGCAGAGTTTATTATTACATCCTCTATGTTAACAATCTGCTCCTACCCAGATCATCTTTATTGCTTGTAAAATGCCTTGATAAGCATTAAAAAAGAAAAAACTTATCTGGGACAGCAGCTTGGAATAGAAGGGATAACTAGGATTATAATTTTTGGAAGAATTGAAAGCTATATGGAGTAATAGCTCTATTTGAGTGAAGAAAATAAAGATTTGTAGTTCTTGATGGAGATGTAGAAAGAAAAGAAGGATGGAAAAGAAGAAGAGTAGGGAGAGAAAGGTTCCCATAAAATTATATAGGACCAGGGAAATATAAAGGATGAAAGCCAGGTGGAGAATTCTCTTGTGGTGGAGTGGTAATATAATTCTTAGAATAAGGAAGCCCACCCAATGTTATAATTTAAAGTACTATTTTGCCCAGAGGATTATGGTAGTACAGACATCTGGAGTGGAGATCTGTGAAATTTCAAAGAGAAAACTTAATGGACAAGAAAAGATCCATAATGGAAATTTAAAATTCCTTGATTTTGCTTTTGACTTTAAAAAATGGGGAATCATGGCAATTTCTATCTTCTTTTTTTTATATAGTTTTTGATGCAGTATAAAAGTCTTTATACTCAGAGAGTATTGAAATGCACATAAACTATTGAACTATAAAATTACATCTTTCAAAACTAAATGAATTGCTCAGTGAATAATTAGTGAAAATGACATAGGCTTTCAGTTACTTTGATTTGGGTATAAATTTGGATAATCGCACTTACTGTATTTCTGAATTTGGGGAAGTCTTGCCTATTCTTAATCTCATGTTGCTAATAGGATTCAATGCATGCCAACCCCAAGATTTACACACTTAACAATGCTTTCTGTCCAGGATAACCTTAAGTTATGTATTCAGGGCTATGGCTTCTGCTGCAGCTACAGAATGAAGGAATACTTTGGTTACTGTTTCAGGTCTTTCCTAACTTTCATAGGTATATCCAAGTAGTCTTTTTTTTTTTTCACGACTGTGTCTTGCCTTTCCTGTTCCCCTTAGTCACCATTGCTCTCATTCTTTAGATTAAAAATGCTATAGAACTCCTGGACACCAGATAAGTACAATTTATAATTGCAGGGGAAGTTATGTCCCTTGGGGCTTACCTTGACCAGTAGGTCATCAAGGTTGGGAAGATAAATTCTTTTTTTCCCATCTTATTTCATTGGAAACTTATGCTTTGGTAATGAGTCTAGTTGGTTCATTGAGTTAGCACATCACTTCTGAATGAAAGTGTAACAAGTGATATGTGAGTGTGCATATGTAATCTTAGCCAAATCCTTTTTTGTTCATCTTTTATTTAAAGAGGATTCCATGTACAGTTTGATTAGAACAAATATTATAGCTTAGTAATGTGGAATGAGAATATAAACTGTAAACTTTGTGGAATTATTATATTGAACACTAGTAAATGAGAGAAGTATAGGAAGTATAAGATGTCAGATTGCTAGAAGTATAAAATATCAGATTGCACATCTCCAAATATAAGCCAATGTAGAAGTGGTAGACAGAATAATGCCTGCTCTCCCAAAGATGTCGAAGTCCTAATTCCCAGAACCTGTGACTGTACCTTTCATGGAAAAATGAATTTTGCTGATGGAATCAGTAAATAATCTTGGGATAGGATGATTATCCAGGTTATGTGGATGCTCCCAATGTAATCACAAAGGATTTTATAGAGGAAAGAGGGAGATAAAAGGCATAGAAAGAGATATGATAACCAAAGCAGAGGTTGGAGTCAAGTGATTGCTGGCTTGCAGGATTCCACAAGCCAAGGAATAAGGACATGTTATAAAAGTTGGAAAAGTCAAGGAAATGGGTTCTCTTATTGAGCCTGCAGAAGGAATGCAGCCTGCTGACAGATAGACTGTTAAACAAAACAAATAGTGCCCCCCCAAAATCAACTATTATAAATAACCAAATATTTTGAGTGACTGTAACACTAAAAAGTAATCATAAATTTTTTATTTAATTAAATAATGCATCAATTACTTGATTGGAAAAATTGCCAAAACTTTGTTTTTTTCTTATTTTAAAATTGTCATGGGGGAGGAATTGACATGAATATTAACTGAATGGAGATTGAGACAAAATTGTTTACACAGTAGAGTTAAAAGTTGAATTGAAAAAATAAAATACAAACATTGATGAATATAATGAGATCAATCCATTTTTTTAAAAATTTGATTAGCAGACACAGATAGAAATATCAGCTCTAATAAAATTCTTGCTATCAATTCAATGATGTATCTGAATATACAATGGTACAAGATAAATTACACAGAATTTGTAATAGAAGAATATGTATTTATCCTCAAGCTTGGTGACTAAAAGCCATGCATAAGGTAGACTTTCTCTCCAAAGTTTACTCTTTAAAATTGCAATATGTCTGAATAACCAAGAAAACAAAATAACGTATAGACAGACAGAAATTTTAATATATGAACCAAAATTATATAAAGTTTCCTTAAAATATTTCAATGATTAATAATGAAGGAGATTCACATAACTGAATTTTTGTCATCAAATATATTTATTTTTAAAAAATTAACAAATATTGACTATCAAAGTTAAGGTTATGACAAAATCATTGAAAATGTATGTGACCAGAGCCTTGGGCCTCCATCCTTGAGCACACGTAATCATCTATTTATTGTGTGATTGGTAATACACACTCAAACATTATTCTATGAAGATAAATTCCCGTGAAAATTATTAGGATTAAAAGTACTATCAAGATAGATTTTTAAATTGTTTTTAACCTTTTCACATACTACAAATAGTGAAACTTTTTAAAAATATTTCTGTTTCATAAATGCTTTTGCTTTGTCGTTTTCCAAGTATGGGATTGCAGTCCTTAGGTAAAACTCTATGTATATCACATGCCGATGGATACATTCTATTCACCCATGCATTAGGAAGGAACTAAAGTATTTATAACTGGAGATTTCATAGTAGAGTCAAACTTGATATCTTAGGCTCTATCTCCCAAAATATTCTCAAAATGATCTGAAATTTCCTCTTACATGTACAACAGCAAATCAAATTTAGTTTCACTATGAATATAGTTCATTAAATTTTAAATATATATTTTATTATGCTGTCATAATTCATAGGAGATGCACCAGGGGTAGAATGCTCCAATTATTGTCTGTTTCCAAACAGTAATATGGAGATTTGCAAAATACCAAAGAGTAAACAGTTGTGGAATAATGCACTACATGTTGATGTTTGTGAATGAATAGTGCTCTTTAGTACTGTTTCAAAATGGTGCCTTATAAGAAATACAGGTTTTAACAAATGATAAAAAAAAAAAAACCTTTGAAAAGCAGTGGTGCAATTTCTAGGAGAATCAAAGGGTAGGGACATGGAGAAAATAAACTGGAAGTTAACATAGACCACTCAAATGAAAAAAAATAAGGCTATTTGTTCAAAACTTGCTACATCAAGGCACTTTTCCACCAGATTTTGCATTTGACATAGATTCACAGGCAGTAAGGAGAATGGGAAAGATTTATAGGGGAATAAAGGGAAGACTTCAGATATGCTCTGAATGGAGGCTGTTGGCTTAGGAGGCTGGAAGCTGGCTTACTAGAATCAAGGCATCTTACTTGATTATTTATGGGACCATATTTGGCTTTCCCCAGTTTGTCCTAGATAGGAAGTGGGGGCAAATTTTTGTAAAGCTGCTTGTTTTAAATCCTGGCTATTTGGAGTGAATTGTTACAGGGATTGTGTTTTGACTTCCTAGGATATTTACTGTAGATAGAGGTCAGCTCCTGAACCTATTGAGGTTGTGCAATATTGTTTTCTGATCTGACTAATGCTGATAGTGGATCAGAGTTTCCTAGTCATCACCCATTTCACTTTCTCAGTTGTCCCTTTTCATCTTTATTTGGCTTGTGATGGGTTGACCAATGCAGGGAAAGAAAGATCTTCAGTGCTCAGAAATTCTTGAGTCATCTTCATAGTCAACTGCCTAATCTTCTTGACTGTGTTCTTGCTGTATCATCATAGTGATCATCTGATGAAAGAGCAGTGGCATAGAAACATTTATGACTCTGGACAGAATACAACAGACCAGTATTATGACCCCTATGATAAAAACCAGAATATTTAATAATCCTTACAATATGCTTCAGAACCTGGAACATCAATTGCCCAACCAAAGCAAGAGAACAATACATAGACCATGGCAATCAACCTTGGAAAGCCAAATAGCTTTTTCTTTAAGGCAATGAAGTGCCTGTTCCACTTTGCCTATTTCATTAAATCCAAGAAAAGTAAGAAATACTAGCAATGATATAGACACTATTATGATAGGCCATCGAGAAATCTAAATGTGATTGTTCATCATTACTTGTGTCAAATAATTGTGACTATGTATTTCTGTCAGTTCATGAGAGATTTCTTACAGTCTTTTCTCATTTTATGATTGCCACCAATGGGATTTCTGCTCTGATTGTTAGGATAAACAAGGAATCTCCAGTCCCCAGGTGGTGGTGAATAATTGAGTGGCCTCATTGTGTAGCTCACATCTGAGTTAGACTTTTCAGCCTTGGGGATTTATGGAATGACAGTTTGCTTCTGTTATTTTTTAAAAGAAATATAGACAAGTCTTTGAAAACTATTACTAAAGTGCTTGAGGTGTTAGTCTGAGACAAACAGGTCCAGGCAACTGGGTCACAAAGGAAATAGTGTCCTGTAGGGGCATATGGAGATGCAGGAGAAAAGAAGTTGCTCAAAGAACAAGGTCTGAACCAAGGCACCACATTAACTGGGTTACCTATTTGGATCTCTATTTGTCTGTACAGATGCCAAGTGTTTGGACCATTGCTCTATGCAAATTGTTAAATTCAAAGTTAGAATTATCTAGGATCTGATCAATAGATTATAATAACTGGTTCCTTTCTGGGAAAGAGGGATGCTAGCAAAGTGATGGTTGAATTGTTTATAGTCAATTATCCACATAGGTATAAATGGTCTCATTTGATGAAATAAGAATATTGTCCAGAGGTTTATACCATGTGGTCTGGTGATGGATTGCATATACTGTAGTCAGTAAGATTGAGGAGAATGGCAAATCCTAGGAAAAATCTAAGAATGGTATTATAATAAGTATATGCTGAAGTAACACTTATAATGAGGGTTAAAAGAAAATGAGAGGAATTATTATAAATAAACAGATTTTAAAAAGCAGAAATTAAGTAAGGGTCTTGGTACAACATCTGGGGCAGAAAATCTCTATTAACTGTTGTCATATGCTTATTCCAAATGTCTTGGGGCAGCTTTGTGCTACCAAAGAGCATCTGCTTCTAGAGTGTAACTGAATCCTCAGGTTGAGGTCCCCCATTTGTGTGGAATTCTGAATTGCTCTTTTGGTTGTTAACCATGAACCTAAGGATTGACTTGCTGGAGCTTTACTGTTGTGTATATGTGATTTTTAATAGGACCTGGTAAGGTGATTTGCATTGAGGATTGGTGCAATTTTTCTCTTATGTGTCATCTAAAAAAACAAAATATCCTGGTTAAAGGTACTGAAGAGGCTATTTAAGAAGATGCTGTGGGAAGACACCTAGCAGTTTGATATTATTATAAATTCTAAAAACAGATATTGGGTTGTGTTTGTAAACTGGCCTGTTCCTCTGGGTGTATTAGGTTGTATTAGACTCAGAGGTTTTATTTTCACTTTATTAGATCATGATTAAGGCTTTTATTTGACCCCATCATTAGGGTGATTCAGTTTGAGTCCCCGTCTACAGCTAGCCTACAGCTGTGGGCTACATAAAAGAATGCTCAAAGACTGAGAATGAAATAAACACACCTAGAAGGGGAACAAAGATAGTTGAGGTTTTGACACTGGAGCCCCAGAGAAAGCATCAAGCCATTGGCCTGATAGTTCAGAACTGGCCTTGTGGGAGAGCAGAGCAGCTGAGCCTGTATAAAGAGAAACCAGGGAAGAAAGGCAAACCTTATGACAGCCTACAGCTGCATGAGAGACTCTTATAAAATCTCATATTATTGACAGAAATCTCCTGTTGATTCTGTTTCCCAAGAGAACCCTGACTAATACACCTTTAAAGTTATTTTATTAAAATAGCCACCCAAACTAAATTACAAAGTATCATAAAATTTCTTTGTGTTTTCATGAGACAAAATAAGTTGTCTGAATTTACACAGAAATCAGAATTTAACTTAATTATATATTTTTACTCTAGAATTCTCTGACTTAAATGAGCATATTTTTTTCTCTGACTTCACAATTATGAAGTTATTTAGCCTATGAATTAGACAAATATTTCACCTAGATCTGTGAAAAAATCATTAGGAACCTTTCTGGGAAAATAAAGACAGGGGTTTTTCTTCACATTTCAGTAATTTTAAGCTAATTTATGCATATATAAACATCTCACTATGAGAAAACCCAGACGTGTTTCTTGTTGTAGATATGAATCATTTGTAGGTCAGTGAAAGCAACCTAGTCCAGTGCATGGAAAATGCTTTACTCCTTTAAATCCTGGAAAATAAAAGGACCAATGAATTAATAATGGTTCAAACACTTTGGTCTATGACACACTGATGGAAAAACAAGTTAACCATGCTGAAATCTTGCTCCTAAATTCAATTCCTGGATTTAATTGTGTCCAACTTCTAAGAATTTCAGTTCATATACAGATGCCTCTTCATTTTTGTTTGTTTGTTTGTTTGTTATGCAGTTTTCTTTCTTCATACTCCATTGAATGAGAAACAGCCTGGTGGCATAGGGAAGAATATCAGAAATCAAATACGACTGGTGGTGTGGCAAATTTCATGATTTATTTATTTCAGCAATAGATATTATAAACAAGTTTTTAGAATTAATTGAGGAACATTAATTTCAGAGTTATTTAAAGACTACATACAAAATCAACTATATTAATGAAACTGCCATGGTTTCTCATTTACAGAATTATGTCTCAAAAATCCAGCCAACAACTTTGCAAGGATAGTGAACATATAAAAAGAGAAACACAGAATATGGCCATTAAGTTAAAATTTGAACAATAATAATGGTAAAATACACTGCAAAGCCCAAAATGGGCAATTCATTGATATGAATTTCTAGAAAGAAGCTGAAAAGACATTTCACAGCTTTTGTTTGCAAACAAGGTACATCTATTAATGGAATACTTTCTGCTGCCCTGTTCACCACAATTCCTGAAGGACTAATGGAAGAGTATTGTTGCTAGGAGAGAGCACAAAATTGTTTAATATGAAGGGATTTCCTGTAAGAAAAGTAGAAGTGTGAATCTAACTTTACTCAATTTGTAGTCATCTGGAAACATTTTAAATTACCAAATTTTCACACCTGTTTGTTACATAACTTTAATACAATCTTGTGATGTGAATATGGTTGTACCCATTTATAATTGTGACCATTAAAGAAAGGGATTTCATACAAACTCTAGCAAATATGGGACTAATTCCCAGATAAGTATTTTCTACTGTAATGGTTTTGGTTTAAAAACCCCAATTCCCATTTGTGTTTGTAAATTTTAAGATAATATAATATGAGAACTGGATGAAATGAGTTTATCAGAAATGAAATGGAAAATAAACTGTCACAGTTTTATTTCTTATTATGATTTTAATACCCCTTTAACCAACAAGTGAATGATGCAATTTCTTACTTTAATTTATTCAAGGAGATTCATCCACTTCAGCCAAACTTCTTTGTCATTTCCTGCCCCATCACTGCCTTGATATCATATATAACAAGGTAACAGTTATATCCTATTATATATAGTGATATAATTGTGTGAACTCTATTTTCACAGGTTTTCACATTTAAGGACCTATAAATATAAACTGAAATGTCAGGGTTGACATCCTAGTTGGATAGATACAGTTTTCAGTTGAGGAATGTGACTGAAGTCACCATGTTATACTATGGCCTTCACAAATGATTTTGAATTGGAAGTCTTCCTATTTTAAGTATTTAGGGTAATTTATCTCTTTACTCTGATAGGAAATTTGGTAATGGTTATATTGATCATTGGGGAATCCCGGGTCCACAACATGATGTACTATTTTCTGAGCATGTTGCCATTCTTAGATGTGGGCTATTCTTCATTTATCACCCCCAAAATGTTAATTTCTTGCCAAAGAATAAAGCCATTTCAGTTTTTGGATGAAATGTTGCTTTTTGTTACATTTGGGACTAAAGAATGCCTTATCTTGGCTGTAATGGCTTATGATTACTATGTAGCATTCTGAAACCCATTGCTATATTCAGTTAACATTTCATGCTGAATCCATTTGCCACTCATCATTGCTTCCTGTGTTGGTGGCATATTGTATGCTATATTGCCCAGAGTGGCCACTTCTAGCTTATCCTTCTGTGCTTCCAAAGAAATTAGACATGTCTTTTGTGACATGCCTACACTTCTCGTTATTTCTTGTTCTGACACATCAACCAGTTTCTACTCTTCTACTTTGTGAACTCTATTGAGACATATACTATCTTGATATTCCTGATTTCCTATTCTTTCATTCTGTTGTCCATTCAGAAGATGTGTTCTGCTGAAGGGAGGTGAAAAATCATTTCCACATGTGGCTCTCACTTAACTGAAGTGTCAATTTTTCATAGGACAATCCTCTTCATGTATGTGGGGCCAAGTTCCAACTACAATTTGGACCATGTTATAATAGCATCTATAATTTACACTATTGTGATTCACATGCTGAATTCAATCATCTACAGTTTAAGGAACAAAGATATTAAAGAGGCAGTGAAAAAAATTTTTGAGAGAAATTGCTTCACAAATAATGTACAATTTTGGCCTTAAGTAAAAAAAAATTAGTATATTTTTAATATATTTTTAAAAGATACTTAGTTTACATAAAATGTTGCACAAAAAATATAAAGAATCCCCATATGCCCCATTCCTCACACCTCCCACTTTCCCCCACATCAACAACCTCTTTCATTGCAATTGATGAACACATCCTGGAGCATTGCCACTAAGCATGGATTACAGTCCACATTGTAGTTTACACTCTCTCCCACCCAATTCTGTAGGTTATGGCACGATATATAATGTCCTGTATCTGCATTGCAATGTCACTCAGGTCAATTCCAAGCCCTGAAAATGCCCCCATATTGTACCTCTTTTTCCCTTTCCCTGACTACATCACCTCCATTGGCCACTGTCTCCATATCAATGATATAATTACTTCCATCGCTAGAATCAAGAACATAACACACTTAAAGAAATCAAGAAAAATGAAAATTTTCTTTTTATGCTGAAATTAAACAAATTAACACTATTACTGAAGCTTGTAGACACATCACTGAGTGGTAGGGTTTTCAAGTCTTTAGCAGGTAGACAAAAGAGATATTACTGCATGCAGATAGGTAACCATATGTATTTACAAAACTTCAGGTCATAAAGCATTGCTAGTTAAGATTCTTGACTCCCTTCTGACCCATGAAATCATTATCTACCAAAGTAAGAATGTAACTGTTCTGATGATGGCCAAAATACATTAGTATCAGATTAAATACTTTCTGTTCATCCTTTGATTAGTCTATACAAAAACCATACAGATTCAGAATTGTTATTTTTCTTGTACAATTGAGGAAACATATTTAGAGTTTCAGTAACTTACTAAGGTATATACATCTAAAAATAAGGCAGATCTAGAATATAAACTCTGGATTGTTCAGTCCAAAACAGCATTATTTACAATTTTGTTAAATTTCATTTCTAAAGAATAAATGGAAAAACTTTTGAATGTGCTCTCCATAATAAAATTCTCTGAAATTGGAACATGTATGGAGATAACTATGATACAATTTGAAAAATAACAGCACATTTTATTCACATTAATTAACCTTAAAACTACAGTTATTTAAACTAGAGGTTAACACATATTTCATGGATTCCAATTGCTATGTAAATTTCTAAAAACATATCCCTGGAAATGTTCCAGATCATGTGTGGTTTGATAGAATATGTTTCAACAGATGCAAATTAATGACAGGATGTTACCATATAGATCAAATAAATACAAAATAGGAAAGAAAGAAGAAATGATTTTAAATCTTCAGCTTTACAGTCATTTCCGTTGTCTGGAGCCCCTTCTCTTCTGCATGACTCTAATGAAAACATTTTTTACTTCTTTGTTCCTAAGACTATAAATGAGTGGATTCAGTAAGGGGATCACCATAGTATAAAACACAGGTCACTTGATCTTTCCCAAAGGGTAGGACTTCTTTCGTTTAATAGATGTTGACTCTCAGGAGGTGGGACGAATAAGTAGAGAAGGCTTTACACCTTCCTGAAGTGGAATTAATTTTCAGGATAGCAGACAGAATGCACAAGTAGAATACAAAGATCATGATAAAAGACACTATTACATTCAAGCCAGCTACAATGAATATCATGATTTCGGTGTCACGAGTGCTAGTGCAGGAAAAAGCTAAAATTGGAATTAAGTCACAGAAAAAGTGATAGATTATATTGGATTTGCAGAAATGCCAACTATTCATACAAATAACATTGGCTAATGATTCAGTAATGCCAACCATGTAGGACCCAGTGATGAGGCCATGGCAGAGTCTCGTGGACACAACAACCTGGTAGTGAAGAGGATTGCATATAGCAACAAAGCAGTCATAGGCCACTGAAGGGAGAAGGAAAAATTCAATGACACCCAAGAAGAAAAAAAGAAGACATCTGTGTGAAGCAGCCTATGAATGAAATAAACTTCGTGGAAGTCAGTAAGTTCTCTCAGGTTTTAGATATGATGACAGTTGAGTAACTGAGGTCAAGGAATGACAGGTGACTGAGGAAAAAGTACATGGGGGTGTGAAGCTGAGAAGTCAATTGAATTATCAGTATCATCCCTGCATTTCTCACCCAGGTAATCAGGTTTATCAGGAAAAACAGCATAAAGAGGAGCCACTGGATCTCTCCAGAGTTTGTCAATCCAATAAGGATGAAGTCAGAGGCATTTATATTATTCCATAATACTATTTAACTGTTATAAACTTTTGAGAAATCAAAGGTGATACTTAGTGTAAATGACTTCAATATGGTATATGCTTTTACAAATCATCTTGCTTTTTCATAAATTTGTTTAGTGATTCTAGGAATTCATATTAAAGAGGACTTTACAAAATATTACTAAAAAAACCGAGTAAGACTGAAGTATAAATTAGGTATAAACCATCATTTGACATTATATATAATTGCATAATTAAAATAAACTTGTCACTGTTATAAATATTTCCTTTTATTTGCCATTTATCCAGATGAAAATAATATACCAATGGTATTATTACTGCACACTTTTTTCTAGATAATAAAAGGGGCACATAAAATTAACTGTTCAGGGTCAAAACCATTAAATGTTTTGGCTCTGTAATTTTACCAAGATTTTTTGAGTGCAGAGATCATGATCATAAACTATGTTCCTATTTAAAATTACTTCCAGAAAACCAGAAAAAAGTACTAAGTATATAAGAAACAATGTTAGGGAGATTTAATGCAACATATACTGTTCTTTTGTGTCCCAGTTTAATTTGACACAAATGACATATCAGAAATCAAAACCTTAGGCTACATTATTGGGGTGATATAATATTATAGAATGCACATTACTGTTAATTTTCAGAATATATGCTTTTAAGTGATTATTTAAAATCAAATTTCTTCTAAAAATTATATTTCAATATATTTACATTGCTTTTTGAATACGATTCTATCATTTTTACATTTCCATTTCTGCATACTGGCATTTCATATAAGGATTACAAGATATATATTGTGTGTATCTATGTATATATATATATGCTTATGCACATTTTTCTAATAATATCCACATATTTTTTAAGATAAAATAAAACACTCTGACTTTGAATATAATACTTACCAGAACCAAACTTGGTGAAAAACTTCTTCCAGTATTATCTGTGTAGAAATGTCAACCTCAAGTTTTCTCTCAAAATATGTAAAGTGCTTGATATTTCTGAGATGTATCTGTAATCCTTTGAGTTAACTTATGTTTAAAATTTTTGTGCATGCCTTCCTGTTTTGTTCTGAGGTAAAATATATTAACCTAAAATTTTTGTCAAGGTCCTGGTAAAATAGAAAGTTCACCTGGAAATTGTCCTTCACAAGTAAAACAGGGAACTACTTTGAACACAAGCATAGCAGTGTACCCCTTCCCTTTCACCTGGGTAATGCCAAGCCACCTCTTATATGAATATTGCTGATAACACAACATTTGGTCATCCCTGGGACCAAGTCCCAAGGTAGGTTATATGATGTGTTTCCAAGTCAAAGATCTAATGCGTTCATGTTAGTTTGTTTCACCATGCTTTCGTTTCACCTTAGCCATGGAAACCCCACAGTACTGAGCATCATATTTTGGTATTCTTTCTAATGCTCTAATTTATGACAGGGCAAAAGAGAAGATATTTCTAGAAATAAACTTTTAAAATGTGTGAATAAAAGGCCCAATCACCACCAGGGATGGAATGCTCATTTTTCACAATGCACAGAGAAATCTTGGCTTGAACTCTGGATCTGCTAGTAGCTAATCCTGTGGCTTTGGTCAAGTTCATGTCCAAAGGGATTCCGTTTTCTCATCCACATAACTATGCTGAATTATTTAGTTTGTATGTTATTATATAGAATAAATAAGATAATGTATAACAACCCTAACCCCTATTAGCCTCTTAATAATACGTAATAACTGTTATCATAATTTTCCTTCTTCACAACCTAGGTGTTTGTATAACTGTTATCTGGATTTCTGCAACTTTGTCTTCTCACTATATTAGGTGAGAAAATGATTTTATTTGAGACTACCAGAGTGATTGTGCTTTTTTATAAATCCAGTATATATATATATATATATATGTCCTTTCTGGCCTTTATCTCTTCATAAGTTATAATTAGCTACACATATACACAACCATTTTAATAGTAATCAAATATTAGTTAACAAAAATACCTGTTTGAAGAGGAGGCGGACTAAGACCCATACATTTTTTCTATCATGTTTCTAGAGTCTTAGAATGATGTAGAGAATTTATTTAGTTGGACCTGATTAATATAAGATATGTCTTCAATTGTAAACCAATTCCTTGCTCTACAAACAAGCTCAGAGAGACCAAGAGATGTGAGAATTTTATATTGTAGAATATCAATACACTTTAAGTAAAATAAAATATTATTTTGAGAAGATGTAGAGAAATAGAAATTGGTTACACAGAGACACTTTGGTGCCTCATAATATAGAGTATTGTGATTCACTGGGTTTAAACTCAATATAATGTTTAGTATATATTTAGTACCATATAACAAGCATATATAAAACTTTAAATATATATAAAGAAGAAAGATTTAGCTTCTGGTTTGTAGCCCTTTCATTGCTAAATGCTTTGATAAAAAATACTGCAATTTTATAACTCAAATCTGTTTTAGATAAATTAAATAGAAGTCTATTTCAATTTTATACATTTTCATATATAATAAAAAATTTAATCTGATAAAATATTTTAATCCACCTCATATATTAGCAACCTGAATAACATTGTGTTCATGATGTTGAACTTGATATGAATAAAAATTTTGTTAATCTTAATCTTTGATTTAGAAGGATGAAGTTATATTTCTAATTCAACTGTAATTCAGGGAAAAATTAGGACTTACTTCAGGGTTTTGGATGCTCTTAATTTACCTAAATCCTATTGTCTCAGTCATTTTAGTGATATGAACTGTAGATTGTAATGCTGCTGAAATTTCTATGTTGTGTAGCAGTCAAGTTGTATTATGTAGTGGAATCATTTAGTATACATATTGATAACATTTTTTAAAAAATATGCTTGCATATTTATCTTTTCACTATGTGCTTCTTGCTCTCTTCCTAATTATTATTTGTCCTTCATCTTCCCCAGCAAATATTTTTTAAATGTATTCCATGCTTTCTTGTTAAAGGATATAAGGGGAAGTTAAGAAAGAGAGAGAGCAAGGAATGTGAGAGAATACATAGGGGTGGAGAGAAAGAGAAGGAGGAAATTTTTCTAACAGAAATATATTTTTGGTATCACCAAAATATATTTATACATATTTATATGTTTAATTGATACATTTGCAGTCATTTAAAGTAAATTAGAAATTATTATATAATTTATCTCTATTTAGGAGACATGGGTGAAGTGTAAATAATGGGAATTTTCTAATTCTATATATATATTTTAGAATTCTCTAAGGATCAAATGAACTTTTTTGTTCTGTAACTTCATATTCATGAAGATATTTATTCTATGTCTTAAACACAATCAGAAGGAGCCTCTCTGTGAAAGTAAAGGTATGTGGCTTTCTTCTCACTGCAGTGATCTTAAGGTGATTCGCTCATTCTCATCTCATCTTGATATATGAACATCTCAATATGATGAAATTTTATGGATTTTCATTTCATGAATATAAATGATTTGCAGCATTGCCTAATAATGCATAACAAATTCTTCATTCCTTTAAACACTGGAAAATACAGTAACCAAAATTAATTATAAGTCAAACATTTTGGTTTATGACATGCTGAGGCAAAAACAAATGTAAGAATGCTGAAATCTCCCTCCTCTATATTGTGGCTCCTGGATTTAATTGTGTTCAACCACTAAGACTTTCAGTTAATATAGAAAGGCCACTTTAACATTGCTTGTTTTCTGTTGTTTGTTTGTTGGTTGGTTTGTTTTGTGTCATTCCCTCTTTGTTCTTCACACTCGAAGGAATGAGAAACAATCAGATGGCTTAGCAGAAATCAAAAACTATTTTGTCATTCAATATCCTGTTATATTCGTTTTAGCAGCAGCATTTTAAAAACAGTTTTATTAGTCATCATTAGAAGATTTTAAATGCACAGTTACTTAAGAGACTACATAAGCAACTATAATTTATTAATGAAATGGTCATGATTTCTTATTGACAGAAATATGTCTCAAAAATCCACCCATATAAATGTGTTCATTATTCATGGGGCATTGTCATGGTGGGTGGAGATTCACACAATAACCATATGAATATCGAATTCCCTTCCTGGGGAGCTCTGCCACATTTTTAAATGGCACAGCAAGAATCCCCTGAGTACAGAGGCAGTGACTAGTGAAGAAGGATGGCCCATTGATGGTCCCTTAATATTGATGCCTGTACTTATGAACCTTTACTTTTGAAATTGAAACTTAGCCTAGTATTACTCAATGCCTAAGAGTTACCTCCTGAAAGCCTCCTTGTTGCTCAAATTTGGCCTCTCTCTAAGCTGAGCTTGGCATACGTATTTCAAGAAACAAAACTAGAAAACAAATATGGTACCGTTTTTGATAGCACACAAGGTGCATCTACCTCCAGAATACCTTTTGCTGCTCTTTCATCACTGCCCCTGAAGGACTACTGGAAAGAGATCATTGTCAAAAAATAGCAATAGTTTGGTATGAAAAGAAAGCCTGGTCACACATGTTGAAATGTAAGTCAAACTGATCCCATTGTGAAGTCATCTGGAAACATTTTAACTTATTTCAACTTTCTCATTTAAGTTAATAAAATCTTTGATGTGAATGTCGCTACTCACATTTATAATTATGACCATTAAGAAAGATATTCCATGCACAAATATAGCATAATTTGGTGTTGGATTCAATTGTGTACATTCCTCTATAATGATTTCACATGTTAAAATAGC
Organism: Cabassous unicinctus; assembly: GCA_029593785.1. Lineage (NCBI taxonomy): Eukaryota > Metazoa > Chordata > Mammalia > Cingulata > Chlamyphoridae > Cabassous > Cabassous unicinctus. Next base: position 25,216 of record JAQZBX010010133.1, read on the forward strand.
AATATTAATTTGTCTTTGTGAACTGTAATATGATGCAACATGAAAACAGGTGGTAGAAATTTTAACAGAAAATTAACTGGATAAAAAATACATAAATTAGCATTTTTAAAATAACTGTTTTATCCAAAAAGTGTATGAAACACTTTCTTCATTTTTTTAATATAAAGAAGTAGATGCACTTGTGCCCAAGTTGTTTGTTATTGACGACCTCTTCATTGCCTAGGATATCATTTCTTTCCAAAAACAAACATGAAGATAAAATTGGGTAGACTCTCTTTACATGGCATATTGCTCTGTGTATCTATAAATAAAAATGGTATAACTCAGATATGGAGTTATACCATATTCAGTTTAAGAATATGACAGCAGTCACCATGTTTATATCGATGGGCTTCACAAAAGATTTTGAGCTGATAGTCTCCCTATTTTTCTTATTTCTAGCAATCTATCTTTTTACTCTAATAGGAAATAAGAGACTGTTTGTATTGGTCATTAGGGATTCTCGGCTCAATAACCCCATGTACTATTTTCTGAGCATCCTGTCATTCTTAGATGTCTGCTATTCTTTAGTTATCACCCCACAATTGTTGGTCAATTCCTGGCAGTGGATAAAGCCATTTCATTTATTGGATGTGCAACACAGATGCTACTTTTGGGACTACAGAATGTTTCCTCTTGACTGTAACAGCTTATGATCACTTTTAACAATCTGCAAAGCACTGCTGTATTCAGTTAGCATGTCACAACAAGTCTCTGTGTCATTCAATATTGCTTCTGATGTTGGTGGCATTTTGCATGGCACTTTACAACAGTAGCCACTCTTTGCTTATCATCCTGTGCATCCAATGAAATCGTTCATGTGTTTTTTTACATCCCTCCACTCGTCATGAATTCTTGTTCTGTCACTTAGATCAACCAGCTTCTTCTCTTCTACTTTGTGGACTTTATTGAATTAATTACTATACTGACAGTCGTGATTTCCTGTGCTTTCATTCTTTTGGCCATTTTGAGGATACATTCTGCCTAGCAGAGGCAGAAATACTTTTCAATGTGCAGCTGCCAACTCTCTGGAGTTTCAATTCACATCGGACAATCCTCTTCATGTATGTGAGACCAAATTTCAACCATGATGTGGAACATGATATGATAGTGTCTATATTTTAAATTATTGTGATTCCCATGCTGAATCCTGTTGTCTGCAATTTGGAGAATGACAATGTTAAAAGGGTAATCAAAAAACTGAGAGAAATTGGTTATAAGAACAGTGCATTTTTTTTTTTTAGCATTGTGTGAAATTTATAAATATGTTGGGGTTTAGTCCATATCTCTCAGGTCAGAAACTAGGGAAGAAAATATCTTGTTACTCATTCACACTGTTAATGTATTGTATAATATTCCCAAAGAAAATAATTACTCCTCCAACACACCATATTATAATTGTAGAAAAAATTTGTCACCTCTGTGCCCATGATTGTGCTCAAACTGATCCATACTAAATATTCATTAGTAAACTAATATTGATATTTTTATGCATTGTGTAATTTGATTTTCACTAACTCTACTTAGAGGTCATATACTCAGGATTCAATGGCAATACATAGGCTCACATCATTTATAGTAATTTCTGCTTTCATTTTGAAGTTAATTCATCTTCTGTAATCCCAGTGAAGGAGCACCAGAAGCTACATACTTGCTTCCTATCACTTGTACTCTCAGATCCATCCTCTAGAGATGCCATTTTCAATGTTTGGATCAAAATCTTGGATATCTAGTCCATCATTACCATCCCACTGTCCAATCACAGGAATTGATTAGATCCATTCTGACACTCCCAAAAATATACTGTGAAGAAATGGTAATATTTATTGAGTGTATAATTAAGGCTGTGGATAAAAATTATAGGATAAAGAATAAATTAAAATGGAGTATTATGTACAGATGGAGTAAAACCTTAGAAAAAGTATCCTAATATCGGGGTTTCTATGATGTTAGATCCAATATCACTTCTTATTACTGCTTTAGCCTGTATCAGTGAGAAACAATTTTACATTTATCATCATTCCTAAATTTACACTAAGCAAAAAAATCCCTGAGAAATTATATCACTTCAATTCACATCTGCTTCTGCCTTAATTATATTGCTTTGCTTATTTTTAATCCAAGATTAATTTATTTGAAGATACATTAAGTGTGGATTGGTTATTTGTTCTTCTTTCAATTGAAACGTACTGCTTTCTCAGCAAGGATGCTTGTCGTATGACTCCACCATATCATTCCCACCAGAACAAAGTAATCAAATAGTTACTTTTAAATTTGTGTTTGTGTTTCAATCCAAAAATATTTACAACCTCAGTTTCTAATGAATTACAGAAAGAGAACTATTACAGCTCTATTGTCACAAACACGTTTGATAGCAGAGTGTGGTTTAAATATATACACAAATTTCCGGTAAAACCAACAACGAACAATCAAATCTTCAGAGATGTAACGCTGACTATAATGTGGACAACATGTTTCATAAGTAAACTCAGCTACTTGAAGCACAGTATTTTAAAATTATATTCCTGATTATGATCTTTTGAGCTGATTTTTGTGGAAAAAAAGGATAAAATATAACTTCAAAGGTATTTCATTTTATTTCTTTTTTATATTTTTATATATTTTTAAAAGATACTTAGATAACATAAATGTTATACAAAAATTATAAGGATTCCCATATGCCCCAATCCCCACACCTCCCACACCCTCCCACATAAATAACATCCTTCATTAGTGTGGCATATTCATTGCAATTGATAAACCCATCCTGGGGCATTGCCACTGAGCATGGACCATAGTTCATATTGTAGTCTACCCTCTCTCCCACACAGTTTTGCATGTTATGGGATGATATAAAATGGCCCATATCTGTCACTGCAATGTCATTCAGGACAATTCCAAGTCCCCAAAAAGCCCACATATTAAAACTGTTTTACCCTCTCCCTGTCCCCAGAGCCTCCAGTGGCCACTGCCTCCACATCAATGTTGTAAATTCTTCCATTGCTAGAATCACAATATGTCTATAGTTGAATACCAGTAAGTCCATTCTAGTCCATAGTTCATTCCCCAATTCTGAAGATTCTGGGATGGTGATATCCACTCCACCTCTAATTGAGAGGGGTTTCAATACCATACAGTCAATGGATGGGACTCTCTTGCTTGCAGTTGCAGTTACAGGCCCTCTAATTTCCTTGGCATGGTGGTTGTCCATCCTCACCTCCTTGTTAGTTGTCCTGGGTGAGTCCAATGAACTGGAGAGTAGGTGTTGCAACTCTGCTGAGGCTCCAGGTCCAGCTGGCAAATGGAGAGCCCAGACTCCAGTCTTTTGCGTGTACAACTACACATACACTTACAACCTCCAGCACCAAGTATAGATTTAAATAGAGGGGACAGATGAACCATGTGTAGGGAAGCCATAACTGAGTCCAACTCTGTCACTCTCAGGAACACCAACTCCAACATAGGGCCCACTAGAAGCCTGCTCCAGTTAGGCCCTGTCCCGAATGCCCCCACCATCCAACAACCTAAACCAGAACCCCTCCTTGTCATATTGCTATAAGACTGTTACCAACTTTGTACTTTCAACCACATACCCGCCAATCCCCAGTATTCACTTGGTCCCTCTCCCATTCCTCTCCCCAGTTCCCTGGATGTTCCAACCCACACTACCCAATCAACCGACCTGTCAACCCTGCACCACCCAACCCAATAATATCATTACCATCCTCTCATATCCCTTCAATATGCAACTACACACCTTCACCTTGCCATAGATTATGTCCATATGGGTGTTAGCTCACAACCTTCTCCCATTCTATTTTCTGTAAACCTATCTTCCAGACAATAGCTCTCTGAGTCTGCTCAATTTGCATAATTCATATCAGTGAGGTCATGTACTGTCATCCTTCAATGCCTGGCTTTCTTCACTCAACATAAGTCCTCAAGATTCATCCATGTTATCCCATGTGTTAGCACTTTATTCCTTCTTACAGCTGAGTAATATTCCATTGTATGTATGTACCACATTTTGTTTATCTATTCATCTGTTGATGGGCATTGGTGTGCATATATCTGTTTGTGTCTTTGCTTTCATTTCTTCTGGGTATATACCAAGCAGTGGAATTGCAGGATCATATGGTAGCTCTATAGTTAGATTTTTGAGGAACTGCCAAACTGTCCTCCACAATGGATGGACCATTCTACTTTCCCACCAGCAGTGGATGAGTGTTCCCATTCTTTCACATACTCTCCAACACTTAGAGTCCTCTGTTTTTTCAATAGTCACCAGTCTAAGGTGTATAAGATGGTATCTCATTTTAGTTTTGATTTGCATTTCCCTAATACCTAGTGTTGTTGATAATCTTTTCATGTGCTTTTTAGCCATTTGTATTTCTTCCTTACAGAAGTGTCTTTACAAGTTGCTTGTCCATTTTTTAAATGGGCTGTTTGTCATTTATTTTCAAGGTTTAAGATTTCTTTATATATACAGGATATTAGGCTCCTAACAGATATATGGTTGCAAAATATATTCTCCCATTGGTTAGGCTGCCTTATTAGTTTCTTTATAACATCCTTTGAGGTGCAAAATTTTTTAATTTTGAGGAGATCCTATTTATCTATTTTTCTTTTGCTGCTTGTGCTTTGGATGTGAAGTTCATGAAACCATTTCTTATTACTGGGACCTGTAGATGCTTCCATATATTATCTACCAAGATCTTTATGGTATTACCTCATATTTAGATCATTGATCCATCCTGAGTTGATTTTTGTATACAGTGTGAGATGGTTCTCCTCTCTCATTCTTTGGACATGAATACCCAGTTCTCCAATCACCATTTGTTGAAGAGGCCAAAAAAAAGCTGAGCAGGCCTGTTGGCCTTGTTGAATATCAGATGACTCTATATGTGATTATTTATATCACAACTCTCAATTTGGTTCAGTTGCTCAATATATCTATCTTTGTGCCAATACCATGCATTTTTGACCACTGTATCATTGTAGTATGTTTTAAAGTCAGGTAACATGATACCTCCAAATTCATTTTTCTTTTTCAATATGTCTTTCCTCTTGCCCTTCCAAATAATTACCATAATCAGTTTTCACAATTCATTAAAATTCTGTGTTGATTTTTATTGGGATTGCATTAAATCTGTAGATTAGTTTGGGTAGAATAGACATTTTAATGATATTCCCATGAACAGGGAATATTTTTCCATTTAATTAAGTCTTCTTTGATCTCCTTTAACAGTGTTGTGTAGTTTTCTGTGGATAAGTTATTGGCATCCTTAGATAAATCTATTCCTAGGTATTTCATTTTTTTAGTTTCTATTTTAAATGATATTTTTTTCTTGATTTCCTCCTCAGGTTGTTCATTGTTGATGTACAGAAATGCTACTGATTTTGGGGCATTGATCTTATAACATGTGGCTTTACTGAACTCATTTGTAAGTTCTAGAAGCTTTGATGTAGATTTCCCAGGGCTTTCTATGTATAGGATCATGTCATCTGCAAATACTGAAATTTTCACTTCTTCCTTTCCAATTTGGATGCCTTTTATTTCTTTTTCTTGCCTCAGTGCTTGAGCAAGTACTTCTAAGTCAATGTTAATAGGGGCAGGGATAGTGAGCATCCTTCTCTTTTTCCCAATCTTAGAGGGAAGGCTTTTAGGATTTCACCATTGTATATGATGTTAGCTGTGGGTTTTTCAAAAATACACTTTTTCATGTTCAGAAAGTTTCCTTCTATGCTTTTCTTTTGCAGTGTTTTTATCATGAACGGGTGTTGTATTTTGTCAAATGCTTTTTCTGCATCTATAGAGATGATCATGTGATTTTTTTTCATTTGATCTGCTTATGTGGTGTATTACATTAAGTTTTTTAACTTGAAACATCCTTACACAGCCAGGATGAAACCCACATGGTCATGGTGTATAAGTCATTTGATATGCTGTTGAATACAATTAGCAAGTATTTTGTTGAGGATTTTAGCATCTATTTTCATTAGAGATATTGGTCCTATATTTTCCTTTCTTGTGGCATCTTTGTTAGGTGTTTGTATTAATGTAAAGGCATCATAGAGTGACTCAGGCAATGTACCTTATAGTCCTATTTTTTGAAAGCATTTAAGCAGGATTGGTGTTAGTTCTTTCTAGAATGTTTGGTAGAATTCACCTATGAAGCCATCTGGTTCTGGGCTTTTCTCAGTTGGGAGGTTTTTTAATGACTGATTCTATCTCTTGTAATTGGTCTGTTGAGTTTATCAATTTCTTCTTTCATCAATGTAGGCTGCTTGTGAGTATTTGTGTATTTGCACTTCTTTCTTTTTTTCTTTTCTTTGTTAGTTCAGCTATGGTTTTGTCAATTTTATTGATCTTCTCTAAGAACCAGCTTTAGGTTCTGTTTATTTTTTCTAGTGCTTTCTTATTTAATATTTCATTTACTTCTGCTCTAATTTTTATTGTTTCCCTCCTTCTACTTCCTTTGGGGTTTGTTTGTCATTCTTTTTCTAATTCCTCCAGGTATGCAATGAAGTCTTAGATTTTAGCTCTTTCTTCTTTTTTGATAGATGAATTTATGACTTTGAATTTCCCTCTCAGTACGGCTTTTGCTGCATCTCATAGGTTTTGATATGTTGTTTTGTCATTTTCATTCATTTCAAGGTGTGTATTGATTTCTCTTGAGATTTCCTCCTTGTCCCACTGTTTCTCAAAGAGTGTGTTGTTTATCTTCCATATCTTTGTGCTTAATCTGGTTCTCTGGACCACACTGATTTACAGCTTCATTCCATTGTGGTCAGAGAAAATACTTTGTATAATTTAATTTTTCTGAATTCATTGAGAGTTTATCTGTGGCTTAGCCTGTGGTCTATTTTGAAGTAAGATACATGTACACTAGAGAATAATGTATATCCCACTGTATTTGGGTGTAGTGTTCTGTGTATGTCTATTAGATCCAGATCCTCTAATTAATTATTCAAAGACTTTGTTTCCTTATTGAATCCCTCTCAAGATGTCCTGTCTAATATGGATAATGGCATATTAAATTCCCCGACCCTAATTGTGGAGGCATTCATTTTTTTACTTAGTTTTTACAGGGTTTGCCTCATTTATTTTGAGGCTCTCCTGTTAGGTGCATAAATGATTATCATTGTTCTTTCTTCTTGAAAGATTACCCCTCTATTGATATTGTTTGCCTTTGTCTCTTATGATAGTTTTACATTCAAAGTCTATTTTTTCCAATAACAGTATAGCTACTCCTGCCCTTTTTGGTTATTGTTGCCTGTAAAAATGTTTTCCAGCCATTCACTTTCAGCCTACTTGAATCCCTGGGTCTAAGGTGGATTTCTTATAGACAACATATCAATTTCCTTATCTATTCTGCCAATCTTTGTCTCTTGACTGGTGAGTTTAATCCATTAATATTTATTGTTATTACTCTCAAGGATAATTACATTAGCCATATTTTCTTTGGGTTTATATATGTCATATGTTGTTTTTATTTCTCTTTTTGTCTTTTTAGTTGTTCTTACACTCTCCTCCCTACTCTCTCTCTCCTGTTTCCTTTCAACCAGCATCACTCCCTTTATTATTTCTTGAAGGGCAGGTTTCTTATTGGCATACTCTCTTAATTCCTGTTTATCTGTGAATATTTTGAATTACCCATTTTGTTTTTTGAATGCTGGCTTTGCTGGATAGAGAATTCTTGGCTGGATTTTTTTTTTTCTTTGAGTACCTTAACTATATCATACCAATGCCTTCTTGCCTCTATGCTTTCAGATGAGAAATCAGCACTTAATCTCATTAAGTTTCCCTTGTATGTGATGGTTCTTTTTTATCTTGCTGCTTTTAGCATTTTCTCTTTGTCTTGAGCATTGGACATTTTGAAGAGTTTAGTCTTTGAGTAGGACTGTTGGGATTTTTACTGTTTGGGGTACACTGAGGTTCCTGGAAATATACATTATCTCCCTCAATATGTTTGGAAAGTTTTCAGCCATTATTTCCTCCAACACTCCTTCTGTCTTCTTTCTCTTCTCTTCTCCCTCTGGGATTCCTATAATGTGTATGTTTGTGTGTTTTGTGTTATCATTCAAATCGCTAAGTCCCTGCTGGATTTTCCTATCTTTTTATCTGTCAGTTCTATTATCTGTTTGATTTCTGATGTACTGTCTTTCACATCAGTAAGTCTTTCCTTTGCCTGTTCAAATCTGCTGTTATGTGCTTCCAGTGTCTTTTTGATTTCTTGGATTGTGCCATTCATCATGATCATATTTGTTATCTTTTTATGTATGTTTGCTATTTTCCTCAATATGTTCACTCAGTGTTTTCTTAATATTCTTAGTCTCTTCCTTCACTTCATTTAGTTGATCCATATTTGCTTGGACAGCTTTGATTAGTTGTCCAATGTTCTGCATCTCTTCTGGGTTTTTAGTTTGATCATTGGACTGGGACATTTCTTCTTTTTTCTTAGTATGGTTTGTAATTTTTTCTTGCTGTCTGGTCATCTTTTCATCTTGATGGTCTATTCAGTTGATTATCTCCTGTCTTTACTCTAGGGTTTTATATAATTCCTGTTTTTTTCTGTGTGTTAAGTTTTCGCTTTGACACTTTGTTCTTCTTATTTTATTTCATTGCTGTTGTCTATGTTCCCTTGAAGGATAAACCTAGTGCCAGAGAAAGTGAAAGATGTAAGAAAAGGAAAAAGATAATAATAATGATTATAATAATCATTAGAAAAGAAACTGTGTAAGACTTTGGAAAATGAATATTTAACTTATTTAAGCAGAACAGAGTAAAAGTAATAAAAAAGTGGAGTACCAACAATGGAATGGGAAACAGAATAGCAAAAGATATATAGAATGAATTAAAAGGGCAGAATGATGAGGAGAGACGGAAAGAGAAAAGAAAAGACAAAAAGAAAAAATTAATGAAAGAAATAAAACCAGATAGACAAGATAAAAATAAATATCAGAAAAACTGAGGACTGAACAAAGAGAGGTGGGATGTAAGAACAATAACAGAAAGTAGAATGGAGAAAGATGAAGGAAGGAAAAAAGATAGCATTGGTAGACAAAATTGGTATACACAGAAAAGTGGAAATCCAGGGAGAAGAAACACAGCAAACAAGAATCAAGCCAGCAGCACCTGGCATAATTTATATCTTTGTCCAGCTCCCTCCAGATTGAAGCACTGAAGCCTCATAATCTTCACATTCCCAGAGCAGTTCATTTGGGCATCATCTTGCCCCCACTCAGCCATTTTTTTGTGATAGAGATCTGTCTTTGTTCTTTTGAATGAAAAAATTAGGACCAGAGAAAAGGAAATAGATAGGAAGAAAAAATGAATAATAGTAATGATAACAGTAAAAAGTAGTAGAACAACCTTACAAGACCTAGGAAATTAAAAAATTAACATGAGTAACAAATACAGAGGAATAAGATTAGGAAAGTGGAATAGAAACAATGAAACTAGAAAAAAAATAGACAAAAAAATACATAGAATAAATTAAAATGTTGAAATGGTGAGAAGAAGGGAATATAGAAAAGAGAAAAGAGAGAAAGGAAAAAGTAAAAAAAAAAACAAAGTAAACAGAGATAAAAGGAGAGAAGGCAAATAAAAACAAGAAAAATTGGAAACCAAATAAAAGAGGTGGATTGAAAGAACAGCAATGGAAAACAAAAGATATAAAGATGAAGGGGGTGAAAAGATAAATTGTAGGTAGACTAGGTCAGTAACCAAATGAAAAAAAGAAAAAAGAAAAAGAAAATTAAATAAGCAGATAAATAAAGGAAGGGGTTAAAAAACACACAAGAAACAAGACATCACTCACTCATTTTTTTTTTTTTAATGAGACAGAAGGAAAAAAAAAATAAACAAGGGAAAAGCAGCCTTTTCTCTTATACACCTAAAGATCTTCTCAGGCTGCTGTTGTTACTCAATCACTCACCCTACAGCCTGCCCTCTGCAGGTTTTGAACTGGGTTTTTGTGAGTAAAGTAAGGGAAATAAAAGAAAAAGAATCCTTTTTTTTTTGAAAAAATAAAAGGTCCAAGAAAAGCTAATAGAATGAAAATGTCTATATGTTCACTCTCATAAAGTTTCAGGTGGATGCCTGATAACATGGTGCATCACTTTTCAAGGAAGAGCCAGGAATCAAACAAGGGACCTCCTATATGCTAGGGAGGAATTCTTCTACTGAGCTGTTTTACCTCCTTGAGTTAATTAGCCTTTCAGAAAGCTATCTGCCCCTTTTCCCTAAGGCAGGTTAGATTCCCTGCAGTCAGCTGGAGTGCTGCTGATTGCCACCCTTCTCTGCCTTCTCACTGATGTAAGAAGTGCCTGGCATGACCATCTGCCTGAGGTGATCCCCCTTCCCTCTACATGTCAACTTGGGGTCCATTCTGCTATTCATGGAGGGCTCAGCTGGCTAAAGTCACCGCAGAGAAGTTCCTCTACACTCTCCCAGACCCCTTTTCCTCACAGGGAATCTGCCATCACAGATTGGAACGTGGGGCTAGGGTCTCCATCTATTCTGTCCACCCTGAGCACTGGGTATGTGTGCCCCTTCTGGTCACCAAAGTAGGCAACCTGTGATTATTCCTGGCTTTCTTATCTGTCCATTACTCTCCTAGATGACTCAGAGCACCTTTCTGTAGAGGTAGACATCTGCTCTACTCTCACTTAGATACAATTTTCCAGGAGTTTTACCCTCACTTACTATCTTGGGGTTTGGGGAGGGGAGCCCTTCCTGGCAGCCAGGAGATTTAATAACTCACAATTATTTGTTTTGGTTTCTTAGTATCGCTGACCCTCACTTTTCTGGGAGTGGGTAAGCAGTGTTCTGGTTTGCTGTGCCCCAAAGCAGGTCCCCATGGCAAGCTCTGGCTTTTTCTTTGTTGTTTTAATGAAAGCCTTATCTCAAGAAGAATGTATATCCCACTTCATTTGGGTGTAGTGTTCTGTATATGTCTATTAATTCCAGATCTTCTAATATATAATTCAAGTCTTTGCTTCTTTATTGATTCTGGGGCTTGCCATTGGTGCTCTTGATGTATAAAGCCTGGACATTCTGCCATTTCTTCTTGAGCAGTGACACCAGGAATTTGACACCTAGGTGGAAGTTGTACACAAGCTCATCGCCTGATATCTTCACATGGCCAACTGCCACAGTTATACTCAGCACCTTCTTCATCTGGAATTTGAATGTGCACTTCACTTCATTGACTTAGGCCACAATGTTCTCATTGTGGGTCAGCAGAGAAGGGAACTTGCAAGCATTAATCAGGTCTGGACCAAGGATTCATGCAATCTGCTTTATCAGGGGTTCAGAGGCCAAAAAGTCATCATACTTCCTGACGAGTTTTTCACTAGCTTTTTATTCTTGTTGAGTTTCTTTAGAGTTTCAATGTCCATATGGGAGATATCCACAGCCTTGGCCACATTGCAGTGTTGCTGGTCCCCCAAGACACACACAGAGGATTTGGGGTTGGGAGTAGACTTAAGCCTGAGAGTGCCCAAGAAATGTTTGTCCTTCTGAGGGCATAGTTCTTCACACTGATTTGCTGCTCCACCATTTCCAAAAACTTCTGGCAATTGTGCTTGTTCTCATGCAGAACCTCCCACACTGCCTTGTAGAGGATGTCATGGGATACTTTGCTGCTCATGATGCTCGATGCCGCAGTAACCAGAAAAGAGCTCAGCACTTAATCTTATCAGATTCCCTTATATGTGATAGTTCTCTTTTCTCTTGCTCTTTTCAGTATTCTCTCTTTGTATTGAGCATTGGTCAACTTGACAGGTATATGTCTTAGATTAGGTCTGTTAGGATTTATACTATTTGGGATGCACCACACTTCCTGGACATGTGCTTCCATCTACCTTGATAAGGTTGGGAAATTTCCAGCCATTATTTCCTCCAATATTCCTTCTGCCCCCTTCTGCCCCTTCTCTTCTCCCTCTGAAATGCCTATAATGCATATGTTTGTGTGTTTCATGTTGTCATTCAAGTCCCTAAGTCCCTGCTGAATTTTTCCTATCTTTTTATCTATCTGCTCTACTCTCTGTTTCAGATATATTGTATTCCACATTGTTGATTCTTTCCTCTGCCTGTTCAAATCTACTGTTATGTGCTTCCAGTGTATTTTTTATTTCTTGGATTGTGCCATTCATAACCATCATATCCCTTACCTTTTTATGTATGGCTACAATTTTTTCAGTGTGTTCTCACAGTGTGTTCTTAATATCCTTAATCTCTTCCTTCATTTCATTAAATTAATTCATGATATTTGTTTTGACATCTCTGATTAGTTGTTCCATGTTCTGCAACTCCTCCTGGTTTTTAGTTTGTTCATTGGACTGGGCCATGTCTTCCTGTTTCTTAGTATGGCTTGTAATTTTTTGTTGGTGTCTAAGCATCTGTTTATCTTGATGGATTTATTCAGTTGATTAGTTTCTCTCTCTATTCTCTGGTTTTATTTTGTTGTTGTTTTGTGTGTGTTCTAAGAATTCACTTTGAAACTTCATTGTTCTTATTCTATTTCCTTTTTGTTGTTATATTCCCTTGAAAAAAAGTAGGACCAGAAAAAAGGAAAGAGATAGGAAGAGAAATAGTATAATAGTAATAATACTAGTAAATCATAGGAGATGAACCATACAAGACCTAAGAAATTTAAAAATTAACACAAGTAAGGAGTAGAGAGGAATAAAATTAGAGTAGTGGAATAGAAATCATGAAACAAGAAACAAAATACAGAAACATATGTAGAATGAATTAAAATGCCAGAATTATGAGAAGAGGGGAAAAGAAAAAATTAAAAAGTGAACAAAAATGTAATTACAGAAAGAAAATAGAGAAAAAGGGAGAGAGAGGGAGAAATAAAAAGAAGAAAAATTGGAGACCAAACAAAAATTAATGGAATGAGAGACCAACAGAAAACAAAATATATAAAGATGAAGGAGACCACATAAATAGTGTAGGTAGAGAAAATCGGTACACAAAAGAAAGAAAAAACAGAGAAACAAAGGAAAGGGAAATACAACAAACTAGTAAAAAGAAAGCAGCGACATGTTTAAGAAAAGTAGAAAGAAGAAAAAATAACATCAAAAACAAAAATAAACACAGAAAAATCGGCCTTCTTGCTTAGACCCCTAAGGATCTTCTCAGATTGCTGGTGTTCATCAATCACCCTGCAGCCTGTCCTCTGCAGGTTTTGAAATAGGTTTTAGTGAGTAAAATAAGGAAAACAAAAAAAAGGATGCTTTTAATAAAATAAGAGATCCAAGAAATCTAATACAAAGAGAATTTCTATATATTCCATGTTAAAGTTTCAGCTGAATGCCTTATTAACCTGGTGGACCACAACCCAGGAATCAAACCAGGGACCTCATATATGCTAGGCAGGAATTCTTCCACTGAATTAATCTGCCTCTTCAGGTTAGTGAGCCTTTCAGAAGGCTATATGCCCCTTTTACCTCATAAAGGTTAGATTCCTGCAGTCCGCTGGAGTCCTGCAGATCAGTACCCTGTCTGTGCCTCCTCTCTGATGTAATTCCTTTCTTTACTTAGGCAGCTTGGCATGACAACCTGCCTGAGGAAATCTCCCTTCCCTCTCCCTGACAAGCTTGGGTCCCGTCTGTTATTCGGGCAGGGCGAGCAGTCACACCTGGCTAAATTCACTGCATAGCAACTGCTTTCCACCCTCCCAGACCTCTCAATTGGCTCCACCTAGGCTATTTTCCCTGAGTGTGGGGTATATCTGCAGCTTTCAGCCACAGGAGCAAGCACCCCACAATCTTCCCCTGGCTTCCCCATCAGTCCAGTACCCTCTTAAATAACTCAAAGCATCTTTCCATTCTATCCAAAGGAGCTGGCAGTGAGGAAGACGTCTGCTCTCCTCTCAGTAAGATACAATTCACCAGGAATTTTACCCTCACTTAATATCTCTGGGGTGGGGGAGAGGAGCACTTCCCAGTGGCTGGGAAGTTTAATAACTCACAGCTTATTGTTTTGGCTTCTTCTTCTCTCTGTCCCTCACTCTCCTGTGAGCTGTTAAGCAGTGTCCTGTTCTGCTGTACCCCAAAGTAAATCCCCAAGGCAGCCTTTCTCTCTTTCTCCATTGTGTTAGTGAGAGCTGAGCCTTATCTACCTAACCCACTGGCCATGTTCCCACAATCCTTACTCATCATTTTAGTCCTTTGTGTAACCATAAAGTATTTGTCCTTTTGTGTCTGACATTTCATTCAACATAATGTCATCAAAGTTCATCTGCATCCCAATTTCATTTCTTCTTACAACTGAATAGTATATATGTATATACCATATTTTGTTTATATACTCATCAGTTGATGAACACTTGGGGTGTATCCTTATTTTATCAATTGTGAATAATGCTTTATGAACATCAGCGTGCAAATATCAGTTCACATCCTTGCTTCCATTTCTTCTGAATCTATTCTCAGTAATGGTATTGCTGGACCATACAGCAGTTCTATATTTAGTTTCTTGAGGAATTGACAAACTGTCTACCACAAAGACTGCACCACTCTACATTTCCAGCAAAAATGAAGGAGTGTTCCTATTTTTCCACATCCTCTCCAGCACTTATATATTTCTGTTTTTTTTAATGATGGTTCCTCTATTAGGTGTGAAATGTTATCTTACTGTAATTTTGATTTGCATTTCCTTAATAGCTAATTATGTTGAACAATTTTTCATGTGCTTTTTAGCCATTTTTATTTCTTCCTTAGAGAAGTGTCTATTCAAGTCTTTGCCCATTTTATAATTGAGTTGCTTGTCATTTTATCGTTGAGTTGTATGATCTCTTTATAAAACATGGCTATCAAACCCTTATCGGATATGTGGTTTCCAAATAATAAAACTTTGAACAGCCATTTTTTTAGAATTAGAAAGGCCAATTATAAAATTTTTTTGAAAGAATATGAGGTCCCAAATGGCCAAAAATATCTTAAAAGAGAAGAACGAAGTTGAGGACTCTCATTTCCTGACATTAAAGCATATTACTTAGCTAAGTGGTTAAAACAACATGGTACTAACATAAGCATGGATATGTTGACCAATGAAATAGAATTGAGTGTTCAGAAATAGATTCTCAAATTTATGGTAAAGTGATTTTTGACAAGGCTATCTAGCCCACTCATCTGAGCCAGAACAGCCTTTCAATAAATGATGCTGGAAGAACTGGCAATTCATGGGACAATCCTGTTCATGTATGTGAGTCCAAGTTACAGATACCCTTTGACCATGAAATGATAGTGTCTATAGTTTACACTATTGTGTTTCCTATGCTGAATCACATTATCTACAGTTCAAGGAACAATGCTGTTAAAAGGGCAATGAAAAAATTTGAGAGAAATTGGTCATAAATGCAATGCATACTGAGTAAACTTGAAACACATGTTGGAGGACAGTCCATATTCCTGTGTTCAGAAACTAAGGAAGAACATATCTTGTTCTTAGTTATTATGGTTTACATCTACTAAAATATTTCCAAAGAAAACAATCAGCACTCCAATGCAGCATATTTCAAATGCAGATAAATTGTGTCTGTTCTATACTTTGACTATACTCAAACTGATCCATATAAAATATTATTAATAAATATTTATATTGTTATTCTTTGTGTAATTTGATTTTTCACTAAGCATAATGATATGTCATACCTTTAGGATTTTATGGCTATAATTTACTTCACATTTTTAACAGTAAGTTCGGCTTTTATTATGAAGTTAATTCCTCTCCTGGAATAACTTTGAAATACTTTGAGAAGCTATTTATTTGCTCCCTGTGCACTCACACTCTCTGATCTGTCCTCTGGAGATGCTTTGCAAAGTCTTTATCAACAACATAGATTTCTATTCCCTTATTACCTTCTCATTGTCCAATCAGAGGAATTGATTAGATCCATTCTGAAACTACCTTACATAATATCTTAAAATGGGGTTTTAGCTTAATATCATGGGTTCCTGTGATGTCAGGTCATTTTTCACTTCCTATTGCTGACTAAATCCTCTTTCTATGTAAAATAACCTCCTATTTATCATCATCCAAATTTACACTAAGTGAAAAAATCCCTGAGGATTTATCGTATATCACCTCAAAAACACCTGCTTATTCTGTTTTGCTTATTTTATCCCAAGATTTGTTCATTTGAAGAGACGTTAAGAGTGCAGTAGAAGTTTACTCTTTTCTCAATGAAATTCATTTATTCCTGGAAAGATGCTTGTCCTATGACTCTACCAGATCATTCGCATAAGAAAAAAGTAATCAACTTGCTAATTCTTAAGTGTGCGATTATGAATCAATCCAGTAATTTTTGGGACCTCATTTTCTCATCAGTTATGCAAAGAGAAATTTCACAGTTCTATTGGAAGAAACACATGTTTGATAGCAGAGTGTGGCTTAAGTATATACTCAAATGTCCTCTAATAGAAACAAATTTATTTTTTGTGACACAGTGCTGTCTATAATGTGGACAACATGTTATCTCAAAACAAATTAAGTGGCTTGTAGCCGTAGTATTTTAAAATGGCTTTATTGATTTTAAAATTTTTAGATAATTTTCCTGGAATAAAGGAAAAATGAACTACTTCAAAAATATTTCTATATATTCATGTCTTATAATGTTTAACAGATTTATAGCATTCTAGAATCATTTTTAAGACTTCTAACTTTCAAATTAGATTTTCAAATTATTAAGAACATATTAAGTTGGTCCTCTGGTTTCTCAGTGTAATTTTTCTTACAAATTAACCAAGAAAAAAATCTTTCTCTGGGAAGGAAATAGCTGAGCAGTAAGAACAAGGATACACTCAATTATGCCTAAAATATATGGCTAATAATTCATTTAATATGTAATATGAAAATATATGTCAAATTAATGCCACTTTTTTTTTCTTTCCTATAAGTAGTATGTAAATTGTGAGGCTAGCAGTCTCACATGATTTTCTCTATTAAAAGTCATTATAGACACCCAGCAAGATAGCGGCAGATTAAGGAGCTCCAATTGTCAACTCGCCATACAGGACAGTGAATAATCATACAGAGCTATCTAAAGGCCCTGTTAAGAGGCTCCAGGAGACCAGAAGAACATCCTGCAACATCATTTAAAGAATGGAAGGATGAGACTGCACATCTGCAGAGAAAATTAGTGATCATAGCATTCCACACCTTGGAGGCCAAAGTACATACTCCATTAGCAGCTCAAGCCACCTTTGCAGCTATTCTGTGGCTGAGTTCGAAGCTCCATTTCCCAAAATGGGGAAGAAAGAGATGGTTGGGCAACAGCTTCAGCTACTGATTAGTAAATTTGTATGACTAAACTATAATTCTAAGAACAGTTAAAGTTTGAACTTGTCCAAGTCAGAAAGAGGCTGGTAGCTGCAATTTTAATTCTGCCTATAGCATGAGGGGATGAAAGGATGACTGAAAATCACATTGATGGTAGGGCCAAGCTTCTTTCCACCCAGATCAGACTGCAGCCTTATTCTAGAAAATGAAGATTATATCAGTAAAAATAACTAAAAGTGTCAAAAGAGTGGTGAAAATAAAATATGACAGATAAAACCCAAAGAACAAAATGGAAGACATAAGAACTGCCTTTACAGTAATAACACTGGATTTTAATGGATTAAACTCCCCAATTAAAACACACAGACTGGTGGAATGGATGAGAAAATATGAGCCATCTATATATGCTGTCCACAAAAGACACATCTTATTGCCAAGGATACCAATAGATTGAAAGTAAAAGGCTGGAAAAAGATATTCTATGCATGCAATAACCAAAGAAAGAGCCCAAGTAGCTATACTTATATCAGATGAAATAGACTTTAAGAGCAAAATTGTTATTATAGACAAGGAAGGACATTATATATTAAAAAAAGGAGTATATCACCATGAAAAAATAACAATCATAATTGTATATGCACCTAACCAGGATGCCCCAAGATATATGTAGCAATCACTGGCAAAACTGAAGGGAGAAATAGATATCTGTACAATAATATTTGGAGGCATCAATACACCACTCTCAGCATTGGATAGAACATCTGGACAAAGGATCAATAAAGAAAGAGATAACTTGAATAATAAGATAAATGGAGTAAGCCTAATAGACATACACAGAATATTGTACCCCAAAATGCAGGATCTACATTCTTTTCAAGTGCTCATTGATCTTTCTCTAGGATAAACCATATGTTAGGTCATAAAGCAGATCTCAGTTAATTCAACAAGTCTGAAATTATACAAAACACCTTCTCTAATTATAATGGAATAAAGTTTGAAATCAACAAGAGACAGATGAAGGGAAAATTCATAAATATATGGAAATTAAACAATACACTCAAATAATCAGTAGGTCAAAGGAGAAATTTTGAGATAAATATCAAAATAAATATCTCAAGATGAATGACATTGAGAACACAACCTATCAAGACCTATCAGATGCAGCCAAACCAGTGTTGAGAGGGAAATTTATAGCCCTAAATGCTTACATTAAAAAAGATGAAGGAGGTAAAATCAATGACCTAACTACACAGCTGGAAAAACTAGAAAAAGAACAGCAAACTAATTCCAAAGCATGTAGAAGGAATGAAATAACAAATGTCAGAGCAGAAATAAATGAAATTGAGAACAAGAAAAACAATAGAGAGAATTAACAAAACCAAAAATCAAGAAGATTAATAAAATTGACAAGCCTTTATCTAGACTGATAAAGAAAAAAGAGAGAAGATGCAAATAAATGAAATAAAGGAATAAAACAGGGACATTACTACTGACCTCAAAGAAATAAAAAAGAACATAAAAGGATGCTATGAATAACACTCATTCACTGTTGGTGGGATTGTAGAATTATGCAGCCACTGTGGATGACAGTTTGGCAGTTCCCAAGTAAGCTGAATGTAGAACTGTGGTATGATCAAGCAATTCGTCAACTAGGAATATGTCCAGAAAACCTGAAAACTGTGACATGAACAGATACTGGCACACCGATGCTCATAGTGACATTATTTGCAATTGCCAAAAATGGAAACAACCCAAGTGCCCATCAACCAGTGAATGAATAAGCAAATTGTGGTATATACATACAGTGGAATACTATGATGCAATACAAAGAAATGAAATTGAGACATATGATAACATGGATGAATTTTGAAGACATTGTGCTAAGCCAGACACAAAAGAATAAATATTACACAATCTCATTAATATGAACTAAATATGAAGAATAAATAAATGAAGTTAAAACTTACAGTACAGGTTATTAGGAGATACAAGTAGGGCAGTGAAGGACTACTGATGCTTAATGTATGTAGAACTTTTTATTAAATTAGTGAGTAGCAGCTGATTTATAAATGGGAATGTGGCTGGAAAGAGTAGTTTAGGGATGAAAATGTTAATTGAAAGAAAGCTAGATAATAATCTAGGAACTGAAAAACGTAATGATCCAGAGGTTGATGAGAATTGTGGTTGATGGTACAGATGGAAGAGTGTCCTTCTGTGAGCTAAAGCAGATTTACATATATATAATAATATAATAATATT
>JAQZBX010010134.1:0-44805 GCA_029593785.1 Cabassous unicinctus
AAAAGATTAGTGGTTGAGACACTGTTAAAATAATTGACATATCAGACAAATAAATACTCTGAATTATGGCAAGTGAAATGAATGAGAGCTCATTGAATAAAACTCTTAGGATAAATATCTCATCAGGAAATAGAGAGCACTGTGAAAAGAAACACCCCAAATAGACGACATTACAATGCTTATTGCACTTGTTTTGTAGCATTGTAAAATGTATTATTATTTTACTAATCATTAAATAGTAAATGTCATGTGTATATGTTTTTATATGAGGACAGCTTTCTATTGACATGTATACTTTCATATTCTAAAACCAATAAAAACAAAAACTTGCTAACATAGTTCTTGATTAATTATACTTCTTTGTATCATTTCTTTTTTAAAAATTTGCCCTTGTTAGAACATTTTGCACTGTGTAAATATATACATTATATATTTAAAAATGTATAGATGCAATAATTTTCGTTTGCTTTTGGGTCTCCTTAGAATAGTAAGGGAAGCCAAAAGCAAAAACTGCACTTCCTCTCAAGCTTTCAGCCTTGCTTCAAACTGCCATGTGCAAAACTAGTTAAGAAAGGCCAAAATTCAGAAGAATTAGGTATAGATTACTGGATTTCCACAGGCAATTGAAACCGATATTCTATTTCTGGAGCCTATAATATGATGGGAAAGTGTCAGTCATGATCAATGATGAGAAGCAATGAAAAGTGGTTGTTTTTATGCTTACTTCCTGTTTGTATTCAAATAAGCATTGTAGTTCGAAGGGAAAAAGAGATGAAACCACCTCTTACCAAACCACTTTTCAGGGTAGCCCCTCCTTCCTGGTTTTGGAGACATTTCTAGACGTTTCTACTTCCCTTTTGTTCAAATGCTTGCCTCCTTATGTTTATTCATAGAAGGCTTGCTGCCCTGCGGGATAAATCACTGCTTCCTTTCTCCTTGTAATATCTGCTAAAGTCGGTTCTGACTGGTTCTACTTAGGAGCACACTAAGCCTCCATTTTAAGACTAAGCCTGATTTTCCACAGAAAGGATTTTCCACGCCCCTTATCAGGCTTTCACCAAAGTAGATTGGCTCATGTCACCTCACCCCTGGCCTTGGCAACTCCTTTAAGCATGCCTTCCCCAGATGGTATAAAACCCCAGTTCCAATTCTGTTCAGGAAGACTGATCAGAGGCTTACCTCTGATCACCCTGCTGGTTGATTACACAATAAGCTGTTTTTTATCTCAAACAGAGATAATATAAGCATATTTTAAATGGACACATAATTTTTTTATGTTTTTAAAATATTTTTCTCTGTTATATTCTTAGCAACTGAAAGATTAACCAGCTTATAATAGTAATCAATAAACATTTGTAGAATGAATTAAAGTGTAGAAACTGTGTAAGAGGATGCTAATCATCTCACATGAAACCTTGACGCTTTCAGTCCCCATCTCCTTGAGCTAATCATATTAAAAGTCCAGTGTATCCTTTCATTCATATATATACATAGAGATTGCATAGAGTTTTATGTCTTTTTTACAGAAACACAGTAATAAATGATATTCATTTTTTTGGTTTTTCTCTAACCACTAGTGAATTTCAGTAACTTTTCACTTTTTTATTTGCTGTTCTCTACATTTCCTATTCATAGCACTTACCCATATCCTAATGGATATTTTATTTTGTTTCTTGCAAATTTGTAAAAGCTACTTGGTTTTTTGCATTACAAACATGTTTTTCAACTCTAACATTGGTGCTTCTGTTTTAGAAATGGAATATATCAATTTCCAACCATACAGAAGATTATCATATAATTAAGTGCATCTATCAGTTAAGAAAGTCTTCTCCATTCCTAGGCTATATAGCTAATTTTCAAAACCATTTCTAATAGATTTTTTGACATTCAAATATATACTATTTTATAACATATTCTTTTAAAATAGAGTAAAATTGGGATCAGTCTTTATTAATTTCCCAAGTCACAGCCAATTGCACCATCATCATAGACTATTTTTTCTCACTGAATTGCTATCATTTATTAATATCTCATATATGTTTAGATCTAAATCTGATCTATCTAAACATTGTGTCTATTGATACACCAATACCATATCTGTTTCATTACAGAGATTATCCTGTCCTTCTTCATAATTTCCTTTTCTAACACTTTTGCTATTCCCCGTAAATAGTGTTTATAAATTATTTCCTTCTATTCCTATCTTATCTTTTTAAATAGGAAAGCTTGCTAAAGTTGATCAGCTACATTTTCAGCATTCATAGATATGATTATTTGCCTTATTTGCTTCAGTTTATTTTATTGGATAAACTGTATTAATATATTTTCTCTTACTGAACTTCTGTCACATTTCTGAGATAAATCCACATTGGTCAAAGTACATTATTTGATATTTTGCTCAATTCTTACATTTCATTTAGAATATTCTGTGTACAACTTTTATGGTGTTTGTCCTATAAATCTCCTTTTATTACTTTCAATATTTAGTTGTGATATTATTATGGTATATTTATGAAATGATTTGGGGAGCTCATCCTTTGCTTTGGTTTAGAATAATTTTAAAGCATTGGGATTTTATGATTTTTAAAAAAAATTTGGGTGAAAAATCAACCGTGAAATGTCATTTTAATGCCAAATATTTAATCATATTTTAATACCATCTGAGACAATTGCTCTAACCAATTGAATATATTTAGGAAATCGATATTATGCTATAAAGCTTTCAAAATCTTCTAGGATTTAGTGATGCATAGATTCTGTTAATCTGCAAGAAGCAGAAAACCTCAATTCAACTGACTTCAAGAATTATTAAATGTATTTTATAACATAAATATAGAAACTCAAGTTCCAGTTTAAATGGAGATTTAGAGCAATGTGTTCCCAAAACCTGTCTGTGCACTGATATTACCTATGAATATTTTAAATGTTTTGAAATTTGAACTCACCTAAAACCTATTTGATCAGAAGCTGCAGGGTGAACTCAAAGGGTCTATGTTGTAAACATACTCCATGGTTGATGTTGATTTATGTCCACCTTTTGAAACTATTTTCCTACAGAATATTTAATGGTTTTTTAAATTATGGTCAGTGACTTGAAAAGTAATCCCAAGAAAATAAATTTTTATGATTCTAAATAAGATTATATTTTGCATGATAATTTGCAAGATAAACAGAAATACATAGTAGATTCTCAATAAATATTTAATTAAGCCTAAATGAATGTGAAAGAGATTGACCAAACACAGCCACATTCAGCAGCACTGAATACTAACCTAAGTATTCAAAAATGTAGTGGTCTTCAGAGTTTTTGTTTGTTGTTGCTATATTCAAGAATAAGTTTCAGTTTTGACATTATCTAAGGAAAAACATAACTTGCTTTTTTAAAAAAATCTTAAGTAATAATAGCCAAGGGTCAAAGTATTTTCTAGGTATTGAAGACTGTCTGGATAGACGTAATAGTTTGCAATAGAGCCAAAGGTTGTTAACATTAATCTCTGGGAATGTTCTTTCCCAAGGTTATCATGCCTTTTATTACTGTACCTTCCTTGAGAGTCTCAGAGCAGAGGCAATGGGGGATACATCCAAATTGGTGTAACATGATATAGTCAATCTTAAGAAGGAAGACGTGTGGCATGACTGATACTGTTGAGTGAAAGCTTTTATTTTAAAAAATGGCAAGATGAATGGAAGAATAGCCCTAATTATCAAATAAGTTTCTCCATTGATTCTAATTGACATTGTTAATTAAAAGTCACTTTATTAAAATTAAAATTGCATGATTTTATAATCTATTTGACCTTTACATATATTCAAACATTATTAGTGCTCCCCTGAGTTTCTTCAAAAACAGCCATTTTATTCAAGGTAAAACAAAACCACTTTATATAAAGTCCACTGAAAGAAGCAGAACAGTCATTCTACAAATTTTAACTCAATTTTTATTTGGTATAAATTTTGTATAAATTAGTTAGGTCAAATTAGATGAACATTTCTAAACTGTTCAGCAAATATTATATTCAGGAAATATTAATAGAAAACAGTTAATTGTTTTAACTGGGGAAAAGACTACTTACCAAATCCCTATTTTGGGGATTTAAAATGTACTTTAATATGTTAAATGTTCTAAAAAGCAACTGAGTTTAAATAAAGATTTAATTTATTTAGCTATTAAACAAAACAATTTAATCTATCAAGTTTTTTTCCCATAGCAATGGTTATTAATAGTACTATGCCCTAAAATAGCACTCTATGTTATAAATAAAAAACATTTAAATATTTGCTCAAAATTATCTCTATTTTCTTTGCTTTACTTAAGAAGACTTTACTTGTTTTACAACTGTTGAAGAACTGTTTCAAGAAAATATTTTTTTACTCTAATTGATTATGATTTTGAAAAACTGACTTTAAACTTAATTGGCATCAAGCTTATTTAAGAATATATATATTTTCCTCAACATTTCAAAAATCTAAAATAAAGTGTTTTGCTTCTACTTTATAATATTCTTATGTCTAATGACATTGATTTGAAAGATTGTTTCTATCATTACTTTAAAGATAAATAGGTACAACAAATATCTCTGTTTAAAAGCTATAGCTTCAAATAAATTTATTGATTTTCCTTTGTGGCAAAGGATTGAGGACAGTTTCTAAATAAGCAAGATTTCTATCAAATTTAATAGCTTTCTCCAGTAGATGACACATTATAAGTGATAACAATATGGCTAGCCAACAATGGTGACCTGCATTTTAAATCAATCACCCAACCACAGAGGTGTTTTTTTTTTAAACCATTGTGATCTTATTAACCTGTTTTTTTTTTTGTTTGTTTGTTTTTTGTTTTAATTATAGGCTGCACTAAAGTTATATTGCTAATAAAATTGGATTACTCTTTTCAGACTTGAGAGGTTTTGGTAGGGGCAGGATGAGATAGGAGCTCAATGGTGGCACTATAAATCAGAGTAAGGCCTGCCACTTGATTGGTGTTTATATGGCTATAATCTGATAAATGCCTATTAATGTCCTCTGTTCATTTGAGTTAATCCCAGAAACAACCCTTTCGAGGAGAAGTTGAATTCAAGTTTTTTGGGGAATCTCCTGTAAAGGGTCCAGTCAGTGAGACAGGAAGGAAAGGAAACCAATAAAGACTGTGTAATTGGGAAGGCTCGATTCCACTGGGGAGTTCTGGCAGGGAACACGAACTTTCAGTTTTCTCACCAGAGGGAACTGGCATATTTATGCTTCAACTACTATTGTCAGTCATTGGTTGAGGTCTGCTCCTTGGGATCATTAACTATCATCTGGGCTTATGATAGGGGGAGCAGACAAATCCTCAGGCAAAGGGGTTCAAGTATTTGAAATTGGAAGTCTTTGGGTTGGCATTCAGGAATATGGTGAATGCCAAGAGGAGATGAGCAAGTCACTGACTGTCTCTCCAATTACTGACTAGAGTTCTCTGCATGATAGAACAGTCAGTCAGACACACTAACAAGGTCCGTATAGGGTGAAAGCTTAGTGCGATCAATGATCTTATCAAAACCTATATTGGACATCTATGCCATCATCACTGTATTGATCTCATTTCTGTTTTTAATCTAATAAGATCATGCAGAAGGATGAAAGAAAGTAATATGGTTAGGAAGGAAGTAAAGCTTTTAGTAGTAGATTTTTTAAAATTGCACATGAAAATAGAAACCCTTTGATGTCTTATAAATTTTGGCACATACTAATCTGTTTCCTGTGACTTTTTAAGTTGTTCTTATTTCTTCTATCAGCAATAGATTTTCAGTTAAACATTATTTCAATAGATTCAAAAGATGACTGTATTTAAACTCACATTGATCTCTGTATTTGTTTTTTTCTCCTAGGCTAAATTTCCTTCTGCAACAACCAGTTTTTTTAGCCCCAGGTTTCAGAAATAATGAATGGTTAAAAACTCAATTACTACTTGGAAGTTTCTTTCTGCTATGTCAAGCTGAGTTAATATTTATAGATATATGGGAGATCTGAGTGTGTTGATTGATAATGACACTAGGAACTAGAACAGTTTAAATTGAAGCAATCTAATTATATTGAAAAATCTAGGATTAGTAGGAAAGAAACAATCTCCCATGAACTCATAATAACAGTGGAAAAGTGAGCTTATTTTCAAAGGACAATTAAACCATTGGCTCAGCTATTCTACTGGTAGCAATTTAACTTAGTGATGTATATGCATATGTTCACAAGTATGTATTTTGAAAGATGTTCCTGGAAATAGAGTTTTCATAGTTAAAACGTATCAGGTAAAAAATCAATAGAGAGGTATAATAAGATACATCCATACAATCAAATCCTATGCAAGTTTTAGAATAAAAGAGTTAAATTTATAAAGCCTGAAAAATGTCCAAATTTTATACCTTCTCTGTGTCATAGATATATTATTAAATGAAAAAAGTAATATCATACGAATATTTTTAGGTAGTTCCTATTTGTTTAATAAAAAGAGATGAAAGTCATGCTCATATGTGAGTTGACCTGGAGACAGAGGTAGGAGAATAAAGACTTCAACTATTTATTTTAAAACCTTTGATATTGATTTTTTTTAACCATTTACATTTATTACCTATATAATTTAAATTAAAGAGAATGAAATCTCAAAGAATTTCAGTTTTAAGGAGCAATAATTTCTATGCAACAAATTGTTTCACAATATTTGCTATTTTAATAAATAAGGAATATTTGTTGCATAAACTTGGAACTTTCATATATTGGCAATAATAAAGTGAGATAATGTTTAACCTACACATCTTATTGGTATACATCACTACTCTTTCACCAGTAGCTCTCTCCCTGTGGAAAGCATATGGATTTTAGAAAGTGTCAAATTCAAGGATCTGATCTGTCACCATAGAAAAAGTCACAGTTTAATTTACATATAAAAATAATTTCATAACTTTTATGTAGGAACAAATATTTCTCAGAATTAGCTGGTGACTTTTGATTTGAAAACTCAATTCATACCTTCAGGCATGCTTAGTCTACCATACATTGAGACCTAGTAACTGCCTTGCAAGTCATTATGGAAGAGACACACCAGAACGAGGCATGAACTTGAGTTTTCAATGTTTGTCTGTTTGGAAGAGGGATTTAGACTCGGATAATAGTTTTTTTTTACTGCAAAATAAAAACAAATGTCATATACATTATGAGAATGTGTGATAGGTGAAAATCATTGTGACTTTTGGAAATAATCATTTGAGTTAACTTGGCAAAAATGCCAGAATTTAAATTTATAACAAATATTCACTGTAAATCTGGACATTGTAACAGGAATCAAAAGCTACTGTAACTAATTTAAATAATATCTACAGTATTAGTGTCACTTCGTGTATCTCTAATTTTGAGCAAATGATGTTAAAGAAGCTATTCTCTACCTTTAAGCTTCTATCTTTTCCATAAATATTTAAATTGTGCTATAATAAGAGAGCTGTCCTTATTCCTTTGGGGTATTTGCAACCTTCTTCTGCTAGATTATTAAAATGTCATAGGAAAGATATTTATTTAGATTATGCTGCTTCATTATACAAATATAAATGTTGCTTTAGCAAATTCAATCAGTCTGTCCTTTTCCTAGTTCTGTGCATCCAAAAATGCCCACAGTGATTGAGTCAACATAATATACCAGTGAAAGCAAAACAAGGCAATTTGTTACCCCATTGTCAAGATCAAATATAATGTAAATAAAACATTCATCATCATTTATGAACCATGGTAGCAAATATGTGAAAAACATTTATTTGACATTATGTTTCCTTCCACTAGAGATAAATAGGACTAGTGAATCTATGCTAAGAGATTACTTGCTAGTGCTCAGATCTTTCTCCAGTGACACAGTTGATTGTGAAACCATGGCTCTTAGAGATTCATGCACTAATGGAGAATCATTGTGAGTTTTAGGTGACATTTATTGTTTCATGCTATAGATGATATCTTACAAAAACATGTTTTGATTATTTATCTTAGCCATAAGATTTTAAAGGAGCATGCAACTAGATATTTTAGCACAAGAAACAATAGTTATAAAAACAAAGTTGAAATACATATACTGAAAATATAATAATTTATTGAATATACTCCCATGAAGAAAGTCAATGAGTTCAACTTATATAGGAAGTTAATTATAATAGTCTTCACTCACATCTATGATATCTTCTAGTAGGGAATGGTTCCATAAACTTTACACCCAAAGCATGAGCACAAAAGGAAAAATAGATAAATGGGCCTCCTAAAAAGTAATAACTTTTGCTCTTCAATTGAGTTTGTCAAGAAAGTGAAAAGGCAGCCTACTCAATGGGAGAAAATATTTGGGAACCAATTATACTATAAGGGCCTAATATTCAGCATATATAAAGAAATCCTGCATCTTGAAAATAAAGACAAACAACTCATTTTAAAAATGGGCAAGAGATTTGAATAGACACTTTTCCAAAGAGGAAATATAAATGTTTAAAAAGCACATGAAAAGATGCTCAACATCACTAGGTGTGAGGGAAATGCAAATTAAAACCACAATGAGATATCACCTTACACCTATTCAACTGATGGCTTTTAAAAAAAACATAACTACAAGTGTTGGAGAGGATGTGGAGGAAAGGGAGACCTCAACCACTGCTGGTGGGAATGTAGTGTGGTGCAGCCATTGCAGAGGACGGTTTGGCAGTTCCTCAGGAAGCTAATATAAAATTGCCAAATGATCCAGCAATCCGACTGCAGGGTACATACCCAGAAGAATTAAAGCAGAGGTACAAACAAATCTACGCATACCAATGTATGCGTATTCTATGCCTATACTGTTGCCAAATGTTTGAAGCAACCCAAGTGTCCATCAACAGATGAACGGATAAGCAAAATGTGTTATATACATGTAATGGAGTATTACTCAACTGTAAGAAGGAATGAAGTATTGGCACAAGGGACAACATAGATAACTCTTGAAGATCTTATGTTGAGTGAATTAAGCCAGTCACAAAAGGAAAATTTTGCATGACCTCACTGATATGACCTAAGCATACTGAACAGACTCACAGAGCTAGAATCTGAAGATAAGTCATCAGGAGACAGAATGGGCATAGAGTGTGGTGAGCCAATGCTCAATATGGGCAAAACCCATGATAATGTGGAAGGGGGTTTTTTGGCAGTGGATGGGGGTGATGGTGGTGTAGGAATGTGAGTGAGGTTGATGTTGGAAAGTGAGGGTGAGCAGGGTGAGGGTGTTGGATTGGATTATCCATAGAACTGGGGGAAAAGCTGGAGGAAGGAACACATGAACTCTAGGGATTTGTAAGTCTGTGGTTGAAACTACAATGGTAGATAATGTTCTTTTGGCAAATATGGCAGAGGAGGATCACTGGTGTTGCACATTGGTGGTCTGGGATATATGGGAAAGTTGCACCTCGTGCATGCTTCTATGGAATGTGAATGTATTCGTCTTGTCACAGGAGACAAGTAGGTGGAGACCCACACAATAAACAGGAAAATAATAAACTACCACCCTGTGAAGTCCTGCTAGGTTCTCAAATAGAGGGGTAAGGATGAGTACATAGGCAGTACCCAAAAAAAGAAAACAGACCTGTATTTTAAGCCCTCAATATTAATGCATATAACTATGAACCTTATTCTTTAAAAAATTGAAACTTAGTGGTTGTCATAGGTTCTGAGGGGAGGTGGAGGGAAGAATAAGTGGAACATAGGGCATTTTGGGGGCATTGGAATTGCTCTGCATGATCTTGTATTGATGGATTCAAGCCATTATACATTTTGTCAGAACCTGTAAACATGTACGATGTAAAATGTAAACCATATTGTAAACCATTGACCATGATTAGTAGCAATTCTTTGATACTTGCTCATTAATTGAAACAAATGTATCATACTCATATAGGATGTTATTGATAGGGGAGGATAGAGGTAGAAAGGTTGCAACTGTGGTAGGGGAGGATTAGTGGTGCAGGGTGTAGGTGGTGGTGGGGATATGTGGGGAGGAGCACACCTGGGGCATGCCTTTATGGAATATAAATGTGTTCATATGGTCATGTGGTATTGTCTTGGTGGGTGGAGACCCACACAATAACCGATGGAATATTGAATTCCCATCCTGGGGAGTCCTGCTACATTTTTAATAGAGTGATAAGAATCTCTAGAGTACATGGACAGTGCCTAGTGAAGGAGGACAGACCAATACACCAGACCCTTGATATATATGCTTGTATTTATGAAACTTGTTCTTGTGAAATGAAGCCTAGCCTAGTAATATATATTGCCTAAGAGTTACCTCCTGAAAGTCTCCTTGTTGCTCAGATGTGGCCTCTCTCTAAGCCAAACTCATCATATAAACTCACTACCTTCCCCCTCCCTCCGGCATGGGACATGACTCCCAGGGATAATCCTCCCTGGCACCGAGGGTTTATTACCAAGTGCCAGCTAGCAATGCATTTGGAAAAAGACCTAGACCAAAAGGAGATATTAAATACAAATGAGCTTCTATGTGAGTCAGGAGCTCATTCCAGAGGTTACACTTATGCATGTCTCAAGAGGAACTCGCTGACTGTCACAGTAAATAGTGCCTCAAGCAAGGGTGCTTCTGATAGCTCTAGAAACATCTAGACATTATAGGCAGGGCAGACAACCCCAGGAAATTGGCACCCCATCAGGTGGGCCTCACCTTGGAATATATGATAACTTATCTCTTCAATGTATCAGAGTTTGACTAATATATAATGGTTCTTCTGCCCCTTTTATTTGTACTTATAATTTATTTGTACTTATAATTTATACAAATAAAATAATTTGTACACATAAAAGGGGCAGAAGAACCATTATATATTAGCTAAATACATGTTCCAGAGACTTAAATCTTCTGACTGTTCATATGTGAGTTGAGCACTGAATCTTAGCAAAATTACAGCCAACACCTACTCTCTAATTCATCGAACTCACCCAGGACAACTAATAAAATGATGATGATGGACAATGCCCATCCCAGACAAAAGAGAGTATCTACAACTGCAAACAACACAGTTCCATCATAGAGAATATAGTAAGATTCAGATTAATAAAGTACCTAGATGATTCTTAAAAATGTTTGGGTTTGAAAACCCCTACTTTCTTTCTGTTTAAATATAGGGATGATTTAGGAAGACTATATACTCACATAGTATAAAATACAAAAATTTTGTCTGGCCATATATTCTTTTAAAATATCATAATTAGGAAGATTTTGTTCTTTTTTCTTTTACTGTTTGATTATTTAACACACATGCATTTATTTATATATGTGTGTGATGGGAGATGGGGTGGGCTTAACATTATATTCTTCAAAATTTATGACTAACCCATTCTCAATAATGCCACCTTTATCAAACCTAAATTTTACATATTTTTCTGTTTAAATTATCTGTTTCTTATACCAGATTTTTTCCCTCTTATTAATGTATTTATTCTGCTAGTTTAGTTTCTCCTGCATTTTTGTCTAACTCACTTTTGGGGAGGTGGAATATTGTTGTACATTTGTTTCCTTCCATATAATCTTGATAATGAGATTTTCATATTTACCTAAGAAATCCTACTATTTATTGACACTGAAATAAATTTATTGAGTTATATGACATTACTATATTGCCTTGCCATATTAGAATATAGATATCAAAATTTATTTAGAACTTCTTCCAAAGCTCAATTAATAATGAAGTTAAAAATTATTTAATTTGTATTTATGTTTTATCCCATGAAGATTTTCACTCAAAATATGAGGTATGATTAATTTAAAACATTGTGACTTATAAAATAAAAGTAATTAATCATGTAAAAGTCACACAGAATATATTCATAAGACAATTTTTTTTGTTTTGGCATAGTTTTTATTTATAATTAGCAAAATACTTTTCGTTATTTAAAAATGTTCTCATTGCACATATGCACGCCAATAGAGGGAACATACCTTAAAGTACAAATTTTCTATATGCAAATATCAAAGAACATATGGGTATACTCATATTGTAGAAAGAGAAGTTTTAAATTAGAACTCAGGCATTAGAAATTTTCTATTAAGAAGGAAACCCTTGTGGAATAATTTAGTAAATTAAAATAACTCATAATATTCAAATAGGAAAATAAGAGGCTAAAATTATAGTGGTTCACATGCATAAATCAGTGCCTTGTTCTGATGATTGCTAATACAAAAGGTATTTTTATTTAATAAAAATATCACAGTAGTTACTGAAAATATTACACATCATATATTTTCATAATGGAAACATACCAATAAATTATATGTACATATTAGCTTTTCAGCAAATAATTGTCCTTTTGGGCATAGACAGACATTTTAGAAAACCTCATTTAATAGTTTAAAAGACATTTATTATATGGCATGCACTATGCTAATTACTAGAAATTTTAATGAAGTACACATTTAGCCACCCTATCTCTGTTAAGCAAACACTTTGATTTGGGTACCTCAGGATTTTATTTAAAAATGCTTTATGCCAGAAATATTTTCTATTTCTCCCTGCTTTGTGTGGCAGATGTTATTTTGAATGATAATATAATGTTTGTTGACATGCTTTCCATTACTGGAATAAAAAAGTTTTCCTCTGTAAAGACTTGTTTCATGAGATTTAATTTTTACATAAATGCTTTTATTTTGTGAAAGATTTTATTTCATATGTTAATGCAACTGTAAGCTTGAATTTAAACTTTTCCACATATTTTATGCCATATTTGAAAAATAAATTTAGTTTACTCAGAGCGATATTGATGTCTGTGTACAATGGGTCAAAAATAGAGTCAGAAGTATTTAAAAAGGCTTTCCATTTGACAGAGGAGACAAGGAATACTTCTCTAACTCAATTGTTGAGAAAACATTAGTAATATGTTTATAGTGAACTGTTTATCATTTAGTCTCCAATTCTGTTATCCATTTGCAGGTTAAATATTGTAATCAAGGTTGTCAAATCCACTTAGTGGTCCATAAATTAAAATTGACCTTCCAATTTAAACCTTTTCAAGCTAATGTGGATTAAAATTAGTGGCTAAGAAAAGCATTATTTAAATATACAATAAGTATCAAAATATTTACCTGCCGAAGTCAAATGAATTTAAGATTTCATTACTTTTATGTAGTCAAGATATTAAATTAAAGAAGGATTTTAGAATTTGTTATTCTATGCAGGGGTAATTGTGATACTTTTAAAGTATCTGAATTGTTCTAGCCTGCCAGAAAAGAGGCAGTCCCAAACTAATAAGACACTGGGATATCAAATATTATCAAGAGATCTGAGACTTCTTCACCACTGAAAATCCTTAAAGAGAATGAACTATGAACCAAAAAATGCTTTGCTTACAGACATGTCTATGAAACTTATCCATCATGTGAGACTTGGGAGGTAAAGGGCTCTCACTTTTGGGGTCAGATCTCTGTGTTTGTTCCTACATGGTTAGTCTGAGAAATGCAGTGTATCCTGCCAGGCAGGAGAAAAATGTGTTTTGTGATGGCAGTGAAGCAGTGGTGGTAGATAGATACAGGTGGGCAGAGACGGTATGGTATGAAAGGCAGGAGAAGAGGGGCATGGCATAGGTATAAGTTGAAAAAGTTCACACCCCCACTCTCACATCCTCCAGGTGATTTTATAAAGTCCAAGGGCAATAATAATTACTGCTGTAAACAGCTTCCTCCCTCAATGAAAAATCTTCCTTCTTAAAGATTTGTGGATCCTTCTTGGTGAAAGGTAACATAACCTTAAAAACTTACCATTTTTATTTTCCATTAAGTTAACATGAAGTAAAAGAAGCTAAGATTTACTGAGTTCATGCTACATTTGGTGTTTTATGCTTCCAGATGCTATCTCATTCCATTTTCATCAGTTTATCAGGCATATATTCATTTTTTTTTTTTGGAGGAAGGGAGTGGGGTAATGTGTGTGTGTGTGTGTGTGTGTGTGTGTGTGTGTGTGTGTGTGTGTGAACTTATCAGAAATCAAGTCCCTTGCCAAAGATCACACTTTCTGTATGCAATTCTATCTAACTTCATAACCCTTACAGCTTACAAATAAAATTAACAAAATATTTTAATTGATATTTAATTTGACAAGCTGACATATTTCCATCATACATCTATGTGAATTTTTATTACATTCTATTTTTAAATTCAACACACATATATTTAAAGTATATTTTAGGCATATGCCAGATTCAAACCAAAAGACTCTTACAATGGAGATGCTCACAGAGTAAATTGTGCTATTTTGCTAGCTGGTTTAATTTCATAAAATTCAGTATAAAGTCATTTCTTCCTTCTTTTGTTAAGTGTTCATAATGCATTAATTAAACATGTTAAAATTAATCATATTAATGATCATGAAGCCTTTAACGTTCAACATGCTTCCAGGACAGAGTGATCATTTCCATTTTACAAATTATACAAGTCAAACTCAGAGGTTACATGGTTAAATTGCATAAGCTTCAAAGAAAAGTTTAGAACCTCAGGGGTCAAAACAGGGTAATTTTCTTTCTCCACTACCTTCCCATTTAAAAGCCATTTTTGAAGGAATATATTACATAATGCTCAATACAGGTATCATTTATTTTTAGCTGACTCTCAAATATTTTGTTCAGAATGATCTCTTTAGGGAACAGGTTTTCAACATATGTCAACATAAAAGATGATGGTGACATAAATAATTATGATAGATTGTCTACATATTTGATCTGAATTTAGGTTTCAGACCAACTCATCTTCCTGCTATTATATTTAGGGAATTGCTTAAATTGCTTGCAATACAAGCTAGCTATTTGTAACCAGCTGTCTTCCTACATGATGATAAAGATAAATTGCTCCTTCATTTTGCGTGCTTCTCTACTCCCACCACACGCCCCCTCGGTACACCAATCAGAGAACATACCTCTCACTTTTGTGATCATCAGCTTTGGAAAACTTTAATGCACTGATACCTTAAAGTAAATTTTTCAAAATGTTGTGTATTTTAAAATATTTTTTTATTACCTCGGCATGTTCAAGCCTTCACATACCTTTTCTACCAGTAAAATTTCATTGCTCCTGCCATACTCCATTTTCCCCTTTTTTCTTTATGTTTTCTTCAATTTTCCCTTAATTTGTGACTCTTTCTTGGTTATGGAGCCAGTAATTTCCAATAAAGGTCATCTTTACATGTTTCTTTTAATATGAAATATTTAAAATTTTATTAGGATTTACAATGCAACGTTATGCATTGTTAATGAATTCTTCCTTATAACTTGTTTGTTCCTAAGTCATCAATATGCTATTTTTATTCCACATTACAACTCCCACTGACCTGTGCTGGGTGTTAATTCATCCAAATTGGATGGAATTTAGTAGCTTCATAACTATTTAACCTGACATTTTCCTTTTCCTCTTTCAGTGATTCCAAGTACCCTTCTTGCGTATTCGCCTCAAAGTTGCTTTTTTCAAACAGATTCAAGAACCTATATGTTGTCAACTTTCAATGAATTGAAGGAAAAATACTCTGGCTAGATGTCTATGCACTCCATAATCTGGCCTTGGTTTATTCATTCACTATATTTCAAACTGGTTCTTATGTTGACAGGCTAGATATGACCTTTTCAGAAGACCATGTTTGTGTGCATACATCCTGGAACTTTATTATTAAGTAAATTTCCATTGAAAAATATATGTCTTCACATTCTACTGCCCATCCTTATCTCTAAATTAGCCATGTCATTAAAGATAAATTCTATGATTTTACCCCACAACATTTGAATGCATCCTTCAATAACCCAAGGAATAACTAAAAACATAACTTCTTAAATAATTGTTAAAATTACTATTATCATTGCTGTCATCATTGTTGTTATTTAAAATATTGAAAATGTATTGTGAACCTACAATATGTGAGGAACTATGCATTTTCTCAATCTTTATTATGACACTGTGAAAAAGTACTAAAGAATGATGAAAAAAAAAAAACCTGAAGCTTAGAGAATTGAGGTAAATTATCAAAAGTCATATAGCTGGCAGATTCACAGCTCAAATCCAGTTCTATGAAGCTACAAAGTCTAAGCTCTTATCTACTGTGTTGTGGTGACCATGATGCTGAGTGGCAGAACCAGTAATTATTTACTACAATTTCTTCTATGACTTAGCTCTACTTAAAAAAAAAAAAATAGTAATTCCCAGTATTTAAATAAAGTCCAAATCTACAAAATCGCCCTCAGTTTGGGCCCTTCTCATTTTTCACATGTGATCCACTGTTTCTTGACATTATCATTTACATATTCCTAGCCAAATTGTTCTATTTTCTATCTCATTATCAAGCCAATCTTCCTTCATGGAGTACCCAATTTTAAGCAATGTTTAATACAGATAAAGATAATGATAGGCAGAGATAAATACACATATATTTTCTATTTATCAATAAAGGATATTTGATATTCTAATAAAAGTCATTTCATAAATGACATTAAAACTGTTATTTAAACTTCCAAAATGATGAGGTTGTTGCTTAGGTTTTTGAAATAAAGTGAAAATTTTAAACTTCGTGAAAGGCAACATTCTTAAGTATAGAGTGCTGTGAGTTGTAAAAAATATAAACTCCTATGTAACCCCACCTAATCAATATAGAAAACATTTCCAGCACCCTGGAAACTGTTCTTTAGTTTTCAGTGGTATCATTCCCACTTCCACTGTGAACCAGAATTTTGATTTCTATAACAAAGAGTAATTTTGCCGGATCTTGAATTGTGAAGTATTCAGGGTCAGTTTGTGTCTTCTGAGAAGCAGATATTTAGGTGGATTTAGACATGCAAGAGATTTTTTTAGAAAATCAACTATGAAGAAGAAAGGAGACAGGTATAAGAATAGGTGGGGAGAACTTTAAGACTGTGTTATAGGTCTGACACCTGCAAGGAGGAAGAGAAGAAATAAGAATTAGGTGAGAGTAGCCTAGGATTGCAATACAGCTCTAAGAAAGTTTAGACCAGACTGAGAAAACTTGAGCAAAGATCGTCTGTTAGGAGAGTCCCATATCAGGCACAAATAGTCCATGCCATGCTTAGTCATTGTCTAGGAGCAGCCCAGGAAGAATGTGGCTTTAGCATGTGTACTTTGGAAAATTTTAATGTGTGCCTGGTAGACACTGTCATCCAACTACATTACTTGATAAAGGTTTTCTTGAAAGAAGATGTCAGTAAGGATCTCAAATCAGGAATGCTGTATCTGTGCATTCACAGTTATAATTAGACAAAAGAGTAACAAGAGGTGCTCAAGTGGCATCAATTAGATTCCACACATATTCCTTCCTTTCTCCATTGTGTAAAAGCCACCTATATCCTCTTGCTGATCAGGAATAATTATCTCTATCAAAATGGTGAGTACTCTTGTCACCTACTGGTGTCTAGACAGAATAAGTCCAAAATGACCAGTGGCAACTGTAGCTTATAATTCTATGGGCTGTTTGCTATGTCTGCTGCCAAGTATATGTCAATTTTGGAGATCAGGAATTTTAACCTTGCAAAGCCCAGCAGGTCAATGAGAATTCCTTACCTTTGGTCCTCAGACACATGTATTCCTTCTGTTACACAACACAATATGCCTATATTGCACATTTCGCATCTTGAGAGATGGAACCCAATCTTTGCAGAATATTATCCCCTGATCTTACCTTTCAAGCCCACTTTCTGTAGTTTTAATGCTCCGCCAAGCAGGCTTCTATTGGATTTTGTGGGATGGGATATGACCAGTGGATCCCATGGTAATGGTCACCCTAAAAAGCTTGAGATTCCCCCTCCCGCCCCAAGTTTGGTACAAATGTGGAAACTGATGATGCCACACACACACCAAAAGGCTATGAAAATATATATTGCATAATTGAGATCTCTGGGGAGATTATGGCAGTCCTCTTAAGCAGGTCCAAAATGTCTTGAGAAAGTAAGGAATTATACTGGCATAGGTTTTTATTGTGATAGTAGGTGAGTCCAGGATGAAAGTTCCCACTTATGGGCAGAGGCTTTGGTGGTTTGAATATACAGGGGCACCAAGGAAGAAATCATGTAGGCCTTCTTATCAGTTTGTTCAAATGTGGAACAAAAGGGGAAGTGGGAGTTATGAGGCTTAAAAGTTGTCAGTAGTTGAACATAAAGAAATGGAGTCAAACTCTTCATTAAACCATTGCAACTCCTTTATGTCGAAGCAAGTCCCCTGGTTGAATTCTATGTTATACAAGATTAAGTTCCACTGGTGTCAGTTGAGGATATGCTGCCAGAAAATCCAAATCCATGCTTGAAATAGAGATCCGTGTCAGGAAAGACACTTATAGAAAAGATGTTTTATAATTTATATCTATTTTTAATGTACCCCCACAATATAAAAATTCCATTGTAAAGTCACTTTTCTTTCATGACAGGTGGGTGGATTGGGGAGGGTGAGTTGGAAGGTCCATGGAACTGGGAGAAGGATTGGGGGAGGGACCAGGTGAACACTGGGATTTGCGGGTATGTGGTTGAAAGTACAAAGTTGAGAATGCTCTTAAGGCAATATGACAAGGAAGGGTTACTGGTTTAGGGTGTTGGATGAGGGGGCATTCAGGACAGGACGCACCTGGAGCAGGCTTCTAGGGAGTGTGTGAGTGATCATTTTGTCATAATGTGTTGTATCAGTGGGTGGAGACCCACATAATGAGCAGAAAAGAGTTGGACTCCCATCCTGGGGAGGACTGATATGTTCACCGAGTGGTGGGAGTTTCTCAAGAGCATGGGCAGTTCCTAATAGGGGAGGACAAACCAGTGTGTCAGGACCTCAGTGTTGTTGCAAGTAACTATGAATCTTGTCATCCAAGGAGTGAAGCTGGGAGGTCAACGTGAGCCCCAGGGGGTAGGGGAGGGAGGAATAGAATAGAGGGAACAGCGAGTATTTAGTGGGTAGTGGAAGTGCTGTACATGATCTTGCAATGATGGACACAGGCCAGTTAAATATCATCAAACTTTATAAAAGTGTATGGTCTAAAATGTAAACCATAGTGTAAACCATTGACCATGGTTATTAGTTATGTTTCACTATTTGTATATCAGTTGTAACAAAGGTACGATCTACATATAAAAAGGTATTAATACAGGAAGAGGGAAAAGGGAGGATTTGGGGTATATGGGAGTCCCCTGAATTCTGTATGTGACTTTACTGTGACCAAAAACTTCTTTGAAAACAAAATGAAAAAAAGTAAGGCACTGGGGAACATATGGAAGAAATTGTCACTCTACATTCAGAACACCAGATATTACAGTGATGAAAGCAAAATGTCAAAAAATTTGAAAAAATATTTTTCATTATTTTTAAATATCCCAATCATTTTATTTTATTTTTATTTTTCATAAAATTTTTGTGTATTTTATTTCTTATATTTAAACCTGTCATTATTTCACTTTCCTATTAATTGTATTTGGCTATTTTATTGGAGTCATTTATGAAGAAGATTTGGCTCACAGAAGGGTTACAACTGGGGCAGGGGATGATCATTGGTGTGGGGTGTCAGTGATGGGGGATACATGGAGGAAGTTCACCTGGACACACATATAATGTATATGAAAGTGTTGAAATGTTCATGGGGCATTGTCACAGTGGCTGAAGATTCACACAATAACTGAGGAAATATTGAATTACCATCCTGGAGAGCTCTGCCATGTTCTCTAATGGAGCATCAACAGTCCCCCAGGTGCAGGGGCAATGACTGGCAAAAGAGGATCGTCCATTGATGGGCCCTTGGTATTGACGACTATGCTTGTGAGCCTTTGCTCTCGAAATTGAAACTTAGCTTAGTGCTGTGGGGTCCCTAAGAGTTGCCTCCTGACAGCCTCCTTGTTGCTCAAATGTGGCCTCTTTCTAAGCCAAACTCAACATAGAAATGCATTACCTTCCCCCCAGTGTGGGACATGACTCCTGAGCACCAAACAGCAATGCAACTGGGAAAAGACCTCGAATAAAAGGGGGGAAAGTTAAAGACAAATGAGTTCATACGGCTAAGAGACTTCAAAGTGAGTTAGGAGATCATCCCATAGGTAACGCTTATGCACAGCTCAGCAGGATCTCAGACTGCCAAAGTGGATACTACTCAAATAGTGGGGATATTGAGGGCTCTGGAGATACCCAGTTCCTATGGTCAGGACAGATAGCTCCAGAGTTTGGTGCCTTGCCAGTGGTCCCCACTTTTGAGTTTGTGCTCCTGAGAGTGACAGAGTTGGACTCAGTTATGGCTTCCCTACACATGGCTCATCTGTCCCTTCTATTTGAAACTATACTTGGTGCCTGAGTTGGTAGGTGTACATCCAAGAGACTGGAATCTTTGGGCTGTCCATGTGCCAGCTGGTTCCTGAACCTTAGCGGAGTTGAAACACCTACTCTCCAGTTCATTGGACTCACCCAGGACAACCAACAAGCAGGTGAGGATTGACAACCACCATACCAAGTAAATGAGAGAGGTTACAGCTGCAAGCAAGAGAGTCCCATTCATCAGCTGTATAGGATTGAAGCCCCCTCTCAATTAGAGGTGGAGTGGACACCACCATCCCAGAATCCTCAGGATTGGGGAATGAACTATGAACTAGAATAGACTTAATGATATTCTACTATAGACTTATTGTGATTCTAACAATGGAAAAAATTACAACATTGATGTGGAGGCAGTAGACACTGGAGGCTCTGAGGGCAGGGAAAGGGAAAAACAGATGTAATACGGGGGCTTTTTTGGGACATGGAAATCATCCTGAATGACATTGCAGTGACAGATATAGGCCATTTTATGTCTTCCCATAACCTGCAGAATTGTGTGGGAGAGAGTATCAGCTACAATATGAACTATGGTCCATTGTCAGTGGCAATGCCCCAGGATTTGTTTATCAATTGCAATGAATGTGCCACACTAATGAAGGATGTTGGTTTTGTGAGAGGGTGTGGGAGGTGTGAAGAGTGGGGCATGTGGAAATACCTATATTTTTCTGTATAACATTTATGTAATCTAAGTATTTTTTAAAAAATAAAAAAAAATTTAAAAAAAAGAAAATCTATCAAACTATTAAAATATAAATTAGAAAAGAGGTTAAAAAAAAAAACAAAAGACTTCTTTAATCTTTTCTCAAATATTTACCAGTGTTTTGCTTATACTTCCGTTCTATGGAATTAAGTTTCCATTTAATGTAATTTCTTTTCATTCTGAATAGTTTCCCTTTTAAGTGGGTCTTCTCAAGATAAAATCTCTCAGATTTCCTTCATCAATTATTTACTTATTTTACCCTTATATTTACTGGAATGACTTATTTGTCCCCCATTATTAAACATTTGATTCTATTGTCTTTTCAATTTCATTATTTCTGCTAAGAAACATTCACCATGTAATATGTCTTCTTTTCCCTGGATCCTTGAAATATTTTGTCTTTCTTTTTGAAATTTGGCAGTTTCACTATTAACTGTTAATGTGTGATTACCCTTGATTTTATGCTGTTTAAATTCACTGATATTTTTGTAAAAGTAAACTGATATTTTTACAACTTAATTTGTAAAATTCAAACCGTAACTTTTAAAATTATTTTTTATCTGACTCATTTACTCTTTCATTTTTCTCTGGGAATCTAATTACACATATTTTAATCTACTTGGCAATGTTCCACAAGTCACTAGGGCTTTAGCCAATATATTCATTTTGCTCAATCCTTTTTTACTCTATTCTTCAAACTGGATAACTTCTATTGTTCTGTTTCCAAATTAACTAACCTTTTGTAGGCAGTGTTTCCAATCTCTGTTAAGCCAATCTAGAGAATATTTTGTTCCAGATATTGAACCTTTCAGGTCTGAGATTTTATTTTTTATTAAGGGGATTTTATTTGTCTCCTGACACAGTCCACCAATTCATTCACCGTGACTCTGTGGTCCTTTAAATTCTTGAATATATTTTTAGTGACTGTAGAAAGATTCTTTCTTACTATTCTTTCCTACTGTCTACTAATGTTCATCACCAGCAACATTTTCTATTGATTGATTTTTTTTTTCTTCATTTTGGGTCACATTTTCTAGCTCCTTGACATATCCATTAACTTGATTGCAAACTAAACAGTGTGATTATGCTCTGTAGGTAAACTGGATTATCTCATATTACTTTAAAAGGTACTGATATTTCTAGAAGGTAGTTAAATATCTGATGATTCTTTAGCTCCTACTAGAATTTTGTTAGGGCAAGTTCATTTCTGTTGGGTTAATGTAAGAAATGGTCATTATTCTTAAGGCGTGGCCTTTCTGGGGTTTCACCTGAAATTTGTGTGGGTTTTCACATGAAGTCACTTGACTTTGTGAGTTCTTTATAAGCAGTGAGGTCTTTATACTCAGAGGGATTGGAAACTTCAGTATTTTCCAGCACAGCATAACCTCTGATATTACCACTCAGCTCTCATTTCCATAGTGGGAATGTCTGTCAGACTTTGTAGAGTCCTGTCCTGCACCAACATAGACAGCACTTGGCCAAATCCTGTGATAAATCCCAAAAGATATATCTAAGACACCATTCTGTATGTCTGTCTCTTCTCTGATACACTGCCCTAAAAATTCAAGCTCCTTTACATTCCGAGAATGCCAATTTTTATCTCATTATCTCTATGAGTTTGCCATTCCACTTGGATTCAAGTTCCTTTATCATGAGAGGAATATGATTCATGCAGAAAGGCATAGCAATAATAGTATTTACTTTATCTTTAATCTATTATTTTTTCAAGAATCACAGACCTGGACTGCTTGTTGGTCAAGTCACAAAAGCAGTTGCTTCATATATTTAGTCCAGGTATATAGTTGTTTTGGGTGGAAGGGTGTGGTGGCTTGGAACTATGTAACCTAGAAAAACATGTTCTTAATCTTAAACCATTCCTGTGTGTGTGAACCCGTTGCTAATTGGACTTTTGTTGAGGGGGTTCCAGTGAAGGCATGGACCAACGGAATCAGGATGGGTCTTAATCCTATTACTGGAGTCCTTTATAAGTAGAATGCAATTCAGACACATGGAGAAAAAGCCTGAGGAGGAAGCCAAAATTCAGTGGAACCCAGAAAAGCCAGGAGAGGCTGTCATGTGCATTGCCATGTGACAGAAAAGCCAAGGACCAAAGATCACTGATATCCAGCCCCAGAATGTCAGTCTTCTGGGAGATAGCTTGCCTTGATTATGACTTGATTTCAGACCTAATAAATTCCTGTAGTTTAAGCCAACCTATTGCATGGCATTTATTTAGCAGCCAGGAAACTAATACAGGGACAAGACTGTTAATAGTCTGAGGAAGACAGAAATGGAATTTTCAAAACAGTTTAGATTTAACTAATTAGAAACTGACATAAATATTTTCATAAATGTTATTAATTATTCTCTGAATGAGCTATTATTACACTTATGCCATATTAATGCCATATTAAACATAACATATTAATCAAAGGAGCTTAGGGCAATAGTGTTTTATTTAATATGTAGGATATTCAAAATTACAGTTATTTTTTAAATGAATGATAATATTTTAGCTATCAAATATCTGAGCGAGATACACACACTGACACATACATATATACATACATACATATGCATATACAGACACATATATATATAATTCAGAGAAAAAGTTTGTGAAATCCTTTGCATCAAGAGAAATGAAAAACAGTGGGATTTATTGTTTGGCAAGCAATAAATATGATAAAAAAAAATGTAGTATTTTCCTGAGTGCCTTTTAACTAGAAACAAATGAGCTGAATAAATATTTAATTATAGTGTCATACTGTTCATCCAAAGAGATTATTCAAAGCAACTAAAAAATGACAACATTTGTGTTTTTTATTATTCTGCTTTTTCTTGTCTTATTTTAAGATCTATATTTTAAAAAATCCTATTTTAGCTAAAAAATTTCCAGAAATTGGCAGATACCCTGTCTATTCATAATTTCCCCTGATTTGGGTAAGGAGCTCCCCTTTTATAAAGATTCCTAGTGAGTTACTCGAGCATCAGTGGAACCAGCAGTCCAAGTCCAACATCTGTCCTCCTACCATTCCACAAGCAGCTGAGGATAGGGTATTGTGTAGTCATGGTTAAAGAGTTGTATGTCTTCCTTTCTTCCTTAATGTTGAATTTATGCTGAATAATTAATCTTCATTAGTGATCTACAACTTTGTTGGCTCTCTGTGCTTCACTTCTCTCAAAACAGTGCACAGAATCCATCTTCTGTGTCTTTTTTATCTCACTCTTGCCATTTTGTTCATGCTTGTTGAAAACCACATTTTATATGTTTTTTTCCTTAACAGTGAAAATCCTTTAAAGTTACTTTAAAAATTGACTTTTTTTCTCTCTCTAACTAAACTCTTTAGTCT
Source organism: Cabassous unicinctus (assembly GCA_029593785.1). Lineage (NCBI taxonomy): Eukaryota > Metazoa > Chordata > Mammalia > Cingulata > Chlamyphoridae > Cabassous > Cabassous unicinctus. The sequence goes on from JAQZBX010010134.1 coordinate 24,404, forward strand.
TTGCCTAAGTTTGTTTTTCACAAAACCAAAAAGAAGTCAATAAGATTTTCACTGAATAATAAGTGGATATACATACTTAGCAATAATAATACATTTCTGATTTTTTAAACAGTTTTTCTATTAACTTAATTCACATCTAAATTTTAGAGAGAGCACTTCTTCCCCAGGTGAAACAAAAGTAAAACCATAGAATTTTATTCCTTACCTGTTCAGAAGATCTCCTAAGGGAAATGTTTTTTTTTTCCCATCAAGTTTTTGTTTGTACTGCAGATTAAATAATTATTATCTCATGCTTTTTTCTCCACATATTATTATAGAAATGTATATTTCTCATTATTATTTCCATTTTACAAAATTTTAAGGTTCTGGAAGACAGCGGTTTATCCTGGATTATAAGAAGACTATAATGTGTGTGCATGCTTCTAATTTTGTGAGGAAAGGTTCTAAGTTGCAGTTGTGGGTTGAATCATGCCCCCCACAAATACAGGTTCCATTCCAAACTCCCAGACCTGTGGATGTGAACTCATTTGTAAATAGGATCTTTGAAGATGTTATTAGTAAAAATGAGGCCAAACTAAATCAGGGGTGTCTTAATCCAAGACGATGAGAGTGGAAGGAATAGGAGACTGAAGAAAGGACGGCCATTTGACAGAGACAGAGGGAAAGTTGTGGATTGCTGGAAAGCCATTACCAGGATGATAAAGACATCAGAGAAAGCATGATCCTACCACCGCCGTGAACTTGGACTTCTAGTGTCCAAAACTGTGAGAAAATGAATTCCTGTTGTTTAAGCTATCTGGTCTGTGGAACTTTGAAACAGCAGCCGTGGGAAACTAGAACAGGTGGCTATGGCTGCTGATGCTGTCCCTGCTGCTGTTGTTACCAAACATAAAACGACACATTAAACATTAGCCTTCATGCTTTTAGGACTTAGTGCCATAAGGAACACTCGCTGAAAAATAAATTGACACAATAATTAGGAGGATAGCAAAAATCTATACTAAGTGGAATTTAATGGTTAAAGTATAACTTTATTTGAGGAATGAACCATTCTACAAGAGAATTGTGGTAAAAGAATGCATGGCTCTTCATTTCAATATGCCAATTCCACCAGCCAGTCTGCTCAGAATGAGCATGGCTGTTTTATTTGGTCAAAAATGGTGACAGTGGTATCTCTAAATCCCCTGCCTCACATAATAAGGAGATATAGGAGTACCCAGAATCAATAAAGTCAAAATATTAAATGTGATATATAAATCAAGAAATTTGAGGGTACTCGATGAGAAATTAACAAAGAAAGGAAGCCATTCTAGTCAGAAGGCTGATAACAGACATGAGTGTTTTGGGAGAATGAAGTTATCTGACAGATACAGGGAAACCCATAAGGAATATTTTTGAGATTTTAATTCAACCAGCAGCTAAACAGAACCTGGAGCTAATACTGGGTGAGGAAATTCTGGAAATACAGGAAAGTAGAATTTCTAATGGCAGAATAAGATGAAGATAAGCACTGAGGGCATTCTACAATAAGTGGAAAGATCATGAAACACAGAATTAACAAACTCTGAATCTGATGTAGAGAGTATATTAAGAAAATATATTTATATGCGAGTATATATGTTTCTATATGAGTATATTACATCAAAACCTGTAACCTTTTCCAATCTAATTTTTGGTTACAATGTAAATATAAGATGGTGCTGTCGGTTCTTTGTCAATTCCAACAAAACTAACAAAAATCAGTTTCCTTTGATTGTCTTCTAAACACTAAAGCCCTGAAAACAGTGTAGAAAGCAATAATGATAAGCATTCTTCTTATTCTTTTCACAAGAAAGTCTAGATTTCTTTGGAGGACATACTAAGATTTTCTGGAATAAGTTTGGCCCTCCCTTTCATTTGTTTGTCATGTACCTCTTTCAAACCCTATGAAGAGTAATGCTGAATTATATGTAGCTTTCTGAATTACTCCATCATTTTATGGCTCTGGTAATTTGCACATGCTTTTCCTCTCTGTTCTGTGTGCCCCAATGTCTACATTGTTAATTTTGTTTCACTCTCTAAGATATAGCTAAACCTATTTTAAGTGACTAAAATGACTTGATAACTAAGTGAAATAATTTTCAGAAAGAATATTGTATTAACTATCCATTACTACTAAACAAATTAGCCCAAATCTGGGTCTTAAAGTAACACACATTGATTTCCTCAGGAATCCAGGTACATTTTTGCTCTGCCTACTGTCTTAAGGTCTCTCACAAAGCTGTCATCAAGATGTTAGCTGAGGCAGTAGTGTCCTTTGAACATTTAGCCAGGCAAGGATCAGTTACCAAGACTCACTCATGTGGTAGTTGGCAGAATTCAGTTTCTTGAAGACTGTTGGACCAAGAAGCTTTGATGATACCTTGATTTGGACATTTTCCCAGACTCTACCCATAAGTGAATAAATTCCTCCGATTGTTTAAGCTGAACTGTTTCATGGTAATTTACTTTAAACAGCCTTGGAAAATAAAACATGTAAAAATATAAAAACTCATAAACTAATCATGGAAGAGGCATGCCATCACTTTTGCTGCACTGTATTCATTAGAAACAAGAAACTAGGTCCAGTCTACACTCAAGTGGAGATGATTACAAAAGGGCATGAATACAAGGAAACATGAGTTATTGGGGACCTCTTTTTGAACTCCCTAACACAGACATTATTGGACATTATTGAAGTGTGTGATCTTTAATGGTAATAATGTGCCAGTGTTATTTTCCTAACTTCCATTGTTGTGTGGTTGTAGGAGGTGATATAGAAGAATGCCCTTACTTGTTAAAAACAAAAAAAAACCCACAATGAAATATTGGGGTCATGATGAATGTCAGTAAATTATTCTCAAATTGATCAGGGAAATATAACTGGTTTCCTATTACTCACAACTTTTCTCTATTTGATTTTTTTTTCTGGTAAATAAAAAGTTTAAAAGAAATAAAATGAAAGATTTTATACAATTTTCAATATATTACCTTGTAAAATGGAATTCTACTAGAATTCAGTAACAGAATAATTAATATATGCCCAATTCCTTGGAAATTAAGTCATACACTTTGAATTAAAAATGAGCAATGAAGAACTAAAATTCAATGTCAAAATGATGTTCTTTTTACATAAATGATCAAGTGGGTACCCTTATGGGGGAAAAGGAAGAAAAGCAGATAAGTTGTTGCTTGAGGATGTGGGTGGGTAGTGAGGAGTCAGAAGGGAGGTAGTGATTGGAAAGGAGACAGTAGAAAGAGGAAACAAAGAGATTTCTGGAGTTATTTTCACTCTTTTGATTGGGGTGATATATATATGTCAAAGTATATATTTTAAATACATGCATTTTATGATATTATGTCTCAATAAATTTGTTTAAATTATAAATCAAACTAAAATATATGTTTTATTAAAATATTTAAATAAAAGATATGATATCATGAATTTCATAACAAAATTGAATAGCATGTTTTATACGCATAAATATTTATGCGTATAAAATAAGCAAAAATATTTAAAATACTGAGTTTAATTACTATTGCACAATTCTAGGCATTCTGTATGATGGACCAGGAATGTTTGGGTGTAAATAAAAAGCTATAACTATAAATTCATATAAATTTATATATTTATATTTTCTGTAAAATAATTTTACTTTTCATTGTTTCATCAAAATCTCAAATTTCTTGTTATAGTAATCAGTCCATGTAATTTGCATTCTATTGAAAAAATGATCAAAAGAATTCCAAAATAAAATTAAATTATAATCAAAGTCAATAAAATATAAATATGCTTTCATCAAAAATGATGGAAAAGGCATGTAAAAATAAAAAAACTCATAAATATGATTCATACAGAAGATAATATCATGCAATATAATAGAACTACGGGCAAGTTAGCTTTAAAAGCACCACCTAAAATAGATTATTCAAATGGCCAGTGAAAATATGAAAAGCAGCTCTTTATTAACCATCATGGGATATGAACATCTAAATCACAGTGAGATACCCCTAGGTACACAATAGAATTGCAGTATGAACAGAAGAAACACTGTTGCTTTAAAAATGATAAAAGAGTAATAGCTTTGGAATTAATAAGTTGTGATTGGAGCTCTCATATATTCCTGGTGGGAGGTACTACTTGACATTATATAACAAAGCTGAAAATATGAATAACATATGACCATATTATTTGCCTCATAGATATATAACCAAAAAATATTTCCTATATATATTCTCTAAAATAGATAACAAAAAATTTTATGGCAGCATAGCTTCTAATAGAAAATTAAAATAACTCCACTGTCCATCAACAGTAGAAGGCATGCATATAGTAAAGTGTATTCATACAGTTGGATCATATGAAACATATGAATCAATGGTTTACAAAAACACACCAGAACATGAATGAATTTCACAACCTATTGTTGATGGGAAAACATAAAAATGTATGTAATATATGAATTTATTTATATAGAGTTCAAAAACAGACAAAAATAAACTATAGAGTTACATGCCAAAGTAATAGTTACTCTCTTAAAAAGTTAATGAATGTAAGCAGCGCAAAAGTTTTCTAGGAAATTGGTAATGTTTAGGTCTTAAACCAGATGATGGTTATATGGATGTGCTCATCTTGTGAAAATTCTTAAGCAGCATCCTTTTGCTTTTTGTGTTTTCTAATAAATATGTTATATGTCAATACAAATTTACATAAAATTTTTAAGTAAGATCATCTAATAGAAATTAAGGTTATATAGAAGAAATTTATGGAAAATAAAATATAAATATTCATCAAGGTTAAAAAAATTTCCCCTAATTTGCCATTTTTCAGAGAAATACAATTAAACATGCTTATCTGGCTTTTGACAATTTTCAAAATATTTGTGCATTTCATAAAGCACCTCCCCTAATCTCACATTTAAAGAGTTTTGTATTTTACACAAATGATCTCATTTAATTTAAGCCTTGTCTTTACAGTGGCAGAAGACAATTGAGAGTCAAAGACAATTTATAGTTTGCCAGAGTCAGAGAACAAGTTAGTGGCAAAATCAGACTAGGCTTATATTATTGTTCCATTATCTGTCACCACTTTATAATTTCATCTAATTGAGGGGAAAAAAAATCCACACAAGTCATTCCAAGATGAGGCATCAGTTTGGTCTATTTCTACTATGAATTTCAACAGGGAATTTCATTCTGTCTCCATCCTGCTTCTGTCTTCTCCCTACTCCCCACCAAGTTATTTCTTTTTTATTCTCCCTAATTCTTTCTCTATTCTTATGTTCACCAGATTTTCATGCAGAGTTGAAAGGAGACAGTAAAACCACATTCAAATCCACTTGTGAGTGAATTATAATCTCTGCCTCCTTGGAACTTTTGATATGTTTCATACTAGCATCAGTGTAAAAGGGAGGTGTTGCTTTACCAACAAAAATAACACAATTGGTTTATTGGACTGTCCTGCCATATAGTTTTTTAAAAAAAGAAAAATCACATTTTTACCTTGAGTTATTGTTGAGAGGTTGATTGTTTGATTGTTGGTGCTTTGTTTTGCTTTTCCTAGAGTATGTACATGTTAATGTTAGAGTTTATATCATGATTATTTTACCTCCTGCAATGCCTAGCAAGACGTCTGTTTGAATGTAGTCAATAAAAGTATGGATTATCTGTTTATGCAAATGATCTATCTTTTTTGCTGAGTATGAAAAATGTGAGATCTAAATGGTGCAAGGAGCAGTGTGTTTTTCTAAGTATATAAATGTAATAAGTAGTTGCATCATTAGGGAAAAACTTAAATTGAGTCAATTTTGTTTTCCTTTTCTACAATATGCAATATGGTATTCAGAATAATAGCCCCCAAAGATTCCCATGTCCCAATCCCTGGAATCTGTGAATATGCTATATTACATGACATAAGGGACTATGCAGATATAATTAGGTTTATAGACCTTCAAATAAGATTATCCAGGATTGTTTACGTGTGTGGGACCTATTTAATCACATGAGTCTTTCTAAGCAGGCAACTTTCTCTGGCTGGAAGCGGAGGAGAGATGCAGCAGAATGGGAGGTCAGAGAGATTCAAGTCCATAAAGGACTGGATGCATAGTTTCTGGCTCTGCAATATAGACAATATAGGGAATCAGCTACAAGGACCAGTGAGAAGCCTCTTGGTCCTAAGAATGAGCCCCAGCTGACAGCCCAGTAAGGAAATAGGATCTCAGACCTACAATCACAAGGACCTGGACTCTGCCAATAACCTAAATGAACCTAGAAGTAAATTCTTCCCAATGCCTCTGGATAAGAGACCAAAGGGCTGATACCTGATTTCAGCTTTGTGGAAACTAAAGCAGGGAAACTGGCCAAACCAACATAGACTGTGAAATGGTACATTTATGCTGTTTTAAGCCAATAAGTTTGTGGTGTTATGTTATCACAGCAATAATAAATGTTCTCTCCCCTTCTCTCTAGTTACTCTTTAGAATAAATTTGAGATATCATTGATTGAGTCAGGGGTTCAAACTTGAGCATAAAGCACATTATAACTAACAGTTCATATGGGGTTGGAAACTACTCTTTGGACTCATTAATTAGTGTTCTAAAAGCTGAACTGTGGAGACTCCATCAATATATGTAATATGTGTTGAACTCATGTCAGTCAGCAGCCCATCGTTCAACATTTCTTAGACATTTTTGCATGCTGATTTCCCTCTTAACATAACATTTGAAATCTGAGTTTTGACAATATAATATATTTAACAATTGTTCCATTAGGCCCACCATAAGAAGTAAAATATTTTTATAGAATGGACATATGCAGTTCCTTCTTAATATCGTCTTCCCTGCTTTCTCTGACTTATAAAACTCTCTTTTGCATTTGGAAGCACTACAATAACAAATCCACTCTCCATAACTTTCTACTTAGTTTGACTATTTAATATGTTCAATAAAATTTATTGAAAATACCATGGAAAAGGTATTTTTTAACCTTGTGATTAATACATCATCTTCTTAGAGAGAATTTGAAACTAAGTAGTCTGTTCGCCAATGAAGTGACCCAATACTTTTAGGTTCTGACTGGTATGTTTAGCTATTATGGCAAGGACTCAGTTCAAAATCTTCAAAAATGGCAAGATTTGACTAAAGGCAATTTAGAACTTTAGTGGCCTCTCGGGGAAACTGACTCATTTAAGTCCTTCATCCTCTGCTCCTCATTCCTCCATTTTATGAACTTAGACTTTCCCTTGAATTATTTGCTTCCTTCAATACCTTTATCTCTTCCTTCCTCTGCCAGCCCCTACCATATCTTCCTTTTCTCATTGCTGCCCTTGTACTTTCCATAGCCGTATGAGCTTTAGGCCCACTTTCCATGTTTGGAACATTTGGAACATTTGAGGGTCCTTTGCTCAAAATTTAGTTCACAGTCTCTATAAGATTAAACATCACTGCAAAGGTCATCATAAATGTATCCTCCGTGATTATTGGTGGGGATGGTTCAATGCCCATATTGAACAGGTAACCTCCTGAAACATGCAAAATCCTGGTAAAAATGTAAAGGTAGAGAATGGTGAAGAACCAAGTCTCTTACATAAATGAGTAAATTCAGAACTTATGTTTTATCTTTGACTCATGGGAGAACATTTTAAAATTGAAGTTACATATTCTCTATTTTTGTCTATTTATATATATGTATATATATATGTATATATATATATATATATGTCCAATGATTTCCTGCCTCTAGACAATATTAATAAAATAACTTATAAACCCCCTTAAAAGATTTATATTCTAATGGCCTAGAGATAAATAAGTGTTTATATAAATTGAATATTTCTAAAATCCCAGAAATTAAGGCAATCAAACTTCTAATACTTCCAATGTTTAAAAAAAAAGTGTTCTTAGAACTAATCCAAATGTTTTAAAAATTCAAGTTCATATAAATTAGGTAATTCTTTGGCAAACTTGTCTATTTAAAAGTACAAGTACTATGTTATCAGCAAACAATTTTGTTCTTCTTAGGTATGTTCTTCCTAAATTTATATAGTTTTACCGATAAGATATGCTAACATTGTATCACTGGATATGGAAGATAATGAAAAATGTAAATTTGTGTTGTAGCAAATTGAGTGATTATTTTGAGAAATTTTATTCCAACACTAATGTTTTATAATATGTCAGTTTAAAGACAGTTTCCAAGATCTTTTTGGTAACTTAATCATTAGGCTTATGCTAGATTAAGTATGTTAGGTATGCAGGGTGTGTGTTTGTTAAGGATAAAGAGTAATCTTGTCCTAAAGTAGAATGATTGGTTGTTCCAGAATGAAAAAGAAAGTGGTAAATAAAACTTGAATGGATGTGGAAAGTTGTAGAAAGTTCACAGAAAGGAATTTTATTTATCATGGTCAAAGCTGGCTAAGATTTGATAGGATTGTTTATAAGGTTTTTAAAACAGCATTGTATCAAACAGTACACTCATGCAAAAATAGAATTTGGTTTTCTCTTGGTTAAAATGACAAAATTTTCCTGGATTATTGGTTTTCTCTTAGTAAGAGGTTGTAAAAGTTTTTTTTTTCTTTACCTTCTGAGTAATCTGCCTGGAAGGCAAAGATAGTGTGTCTTGTCAGAATAATTTCCTGTGCTTTATATTGATTTTATCATGGCCTTTATCCTTTAAGACAATAAGTCTTTTTACTTTTAAAAGAAATAAGTTTCTCTGTTTAGATTGTTTGGAGTTGTTTGTTTTAACCATCCTGGTTTTTTGTTTTTGTTTTTTTTTCCTTCTTTTAAACAAATTACTGGATGTGGAAGATAATGAAAATTGTAAATTTGTGTTTAAGCAAATTGAGTGCAGCCAGTACCATGCTGTTTCACCACTAGCTAAATAATATGATTTAAAGTCAGGAAGTGGGCGTCCTCCTATTTTGATCTTTTTAAAGACATTTTTGGCTATTTAGGACCCTTATCTTCCCAAATAAAATTCATTATTTGCTTTTCCATTTCTGCAAAAAAAAAAAAAAAAGGCTGTTGGTATTTTTATTGGGATTGCATTGAATCTGTAAATCAGTGTGGGTAGGATTGACATCTTAATGATATTTAGTCTTCCAATCCATGAACATGGAATATCCTTCCCTTTATTTAAGTCTTCTTTGATTTCTTTTAGGAATGGTTTGTAGTTTTCTGCATACAGGTCCTTTAGGTCTTCGGTTAAGTTTATTCCTAAATATTTAATTGTTTTAGTCACTATTATAAATGGAATTTTTTTCTGTTTTCCTCCTCAGATTGCACATCAGTAGTGTATAGAAATGCTATTGATTTGTGCATATTAATCTTGTATCCTGCCACTTTGCTGAACTCATCTATTAATTTTAGTAGGTTTGATGTAGAATTTTCAGAATTTTCTAGATATAGGATCATGTCATCAGTGAATAGTGAATGTTTTACTTCTTCCTTTCCTGTTTGGGTGCCAGTTATTTCTTTATCTAGGCTAACTGCTCAAGCAAGAACTTCTAGCACAATATTGGATAATAATGGTGACAGTGGGCATCCTTGTCTTGTTCCTATCTCAGTGGGAAGGCTTTCAGTCTTTCAACATTGAGTACAATGCTAGTTGTAGGTTTTTCATATGCACTTTACCATATTGAGAAAGCTTCTTTCTATTCCTTTCTTTTGGAGTGTTTTTATCAAAAATGCTTCCATTTACTTTTGAAAATTTCATTGTCATTTTGGTTAAATAGGGAACTAAGTATGGTTTAGCAGGGACCCATGATCCTGTTTGAACTCCCAAGTGTTCAAATCTGAAATTTTTGACATTTTGCCTTCCCCAAATTAAGCTCTAAATGTTATGTTGGTGATTTCAGACTGTCTTTGGGTTTTCCAGATGGCCCCTGAATCACAAAGGATTTTTCACCCTGAATAAAGAGAGATTTATTTGATTTGTTATGGATTGCATGGGAAGCATTCCCAAATCAAAGATGCTTAACCTTCCCTAAGTAAAAAGGTAAAATATTAATATAAATATTTCAGAAATTATATGAAGTCCCTAGAGATTTGCTAACGTCTTCACTGCACATAAGTCCTGATACTGTACTAACTGTTTTAGGTAACAACAGTATAGAATTATTAGTGATAATTTCAGTTATTTTTATTTATTTATTTATTTTTAGTAAAAGGTGAAAGATTTATATGATCTGAAGAGAAACCAGAGCATCAGTTATTTTTTTTAAGTTACATACTACAGAAACAACCAAATTGTCCTCTTGATTGCATTATTTTTTAGTGAACTCTTATCACATCTTTTATTTTTGTAACTCTTATCATCACATCTTTCACCTTTGTAAAACAGTAATAAGTTAAGCACAACCATTGTAAGCCTTTCCTCATGCACAGGTTGTCTTTTGTTTTACTTTGATGCTTCCTTGAAAACACTTACAACCAGCTACAGACCAGAGTGTCTTGTCAACATAAAGGGACTATCAAAGAAATGCATAGAAAAGACTGTGCTAAGTACTCTCAGGCACAGGCTTCTAATGACATTACTTAAAGATCTTTGAGATCATACCGTGGGAACTCAGTCAGGATTTCCAGAACATGAGTGAAGAAGCTAATGGGCTCATGAAACTTCTAATGCAAGATCAAATGGAACAAAAATTAATTACATAGGACTGAATGAACTGATAAAGAATGACTATAGATTTTGCTTGGAATATTGCTAATGTTTTATTGTTCTATTTTCTAGATATAAGGAATCTCTTTCTCTTTTCCCTTAGGCTATCTGTAACTCATCAGCCACTTATCTTTTTTTCCTGCCTGGTCACTCCAGAATTCAGAAACTCTTATTGAATATTCTTATCTTCATGGAAACATAATTATTTGCTTAGGTTCAAAAAGAATCTGTCCTCCTTGCTAAGAGGACATAATTGGAAACATTGGCTACATAACCAAGGCTTTGACTGGAATGTCATTTTGAAAATGATGTTTATTTAATTAGATGTGACTAGATACTTTTAATGACTAAGGTTTACTATATGAGCCAATGTTTACAAAGCCTTTTGGAAAAACTGGCCTGATACCTAGCTTACTGGGTTCCCAGCCTTACAGGGGAGTAAGGAAGGTCACTTCCTGGCAGGCATGGGAAACAAATGAGGCTTTGGGCACTTTAAGAAAGAAGAATTCCCCCAAATCTATAGGTACTGCAGGTGAAATCTGGCAGTGAGTTCTTCTTGGCTTTGAAACCTCAAGAGTCTTTTGAAAGTCCAATTTGAGGTTCCTTACCAAAATGTCCAACAAAGCAAGCTTTAAAATGCCTATATGGTAAATTAGCATTCTTTTTGCACCTATATAAATAATCAAGCCAAATCTAATAAAATTAGCCTTATTTGTGATTGTATTAGTCAGGATTCTCTAGGGAAACAGAACCAGAACTGACAGGAGATATCTGTAAATAGTATAAGATTTTATAAAACTGTCTCACATGACCATGGGGATGCACAAGTCCAAATTCTGCAGGGCAACCTACAACCCAGGGGTTCAGATGAAGGTCCTTGGTCAGTTTCCTGGAGACTACCTGAAGTAGAGATGGGAATTCTCTCTGAATTCTGAAATCACATCCCCTTTTAAGGCCTTCAGCTGATTGGATGAGATGTCACTCATTGCTGATGGCAATCTCCTTAGTTGATTGTAGATATAAGGAGCCATCTATGCAATCAACTCACTGATGATTAAAGTCTATGAAATGCCCTTGTATTACAATTAGCCCAGAGTTTGCTTGACCAGACACCTGGGCACCATTACCTGGCCGAGTTGACACATTAGCCTAACCATCACAGTGATCAAGAATAATCTTTCTTTGGGGCTATCTTTGCTCATAAGGGGGTGACTTTAGAGAGAAATTTTATACTTCAGTAGAAATCTAAACAACATTCTTGTGCGTTATGAAATTCTATTCCTGGCCATTGTCTTGATCTAGTTTGTACCCCATTGTTAACTACACAAAACTGCATGATCTGTTATCTACCTGCGAATTGGACTGGATCCTGACCTCTTGCACACATTGTCAGCCGTTACTAAATTCTTAATTCTTCCAGTTTCCTTCAACATTAGGCACAATTCTCCTAAGTAACAGTTCCAATTTTTTCCCCACCTCCTGAATTGACATCACTGAAAACTAAAACCTGACTGCCTGGATCCTTATTGAGACTATGGATTGCTGTGTGGTCGGCCAACAAGCCAGTGACTTAATATCACTGCAGCAGAGCATTTATGGGCTTGATTTCTGCCTGGACAAGCCACTGGGTGAGTCATTAAGGAAATATGGCATCCCTCTTTTTTAGAAGTCTGACTCTAAAACAACTGACCATGACCACCACTACTCAACAGATGGTTCAACTGATTTTCTAGGAACAACTTCAACAAGTTTTCAGGAGACTATTTTGGACCAACTTTGTCCCCCTAAGATATATAATCCCTCTGAGTTGTTCAGTGATGAATCAATACTATTCAGCTTGAACAAAGGGGGAAAATGACAATGTTGAATTTTAACTGGACCCTATAATCTTGGAAACAACATAGGCTAAGAAAGCCCTGACCCATTTTGTTAGTGTCCAAAACAGCCTTAACTTACCTTTAGCCTGACTAAATTTTAGACAGGTTTTTCCTTGTCTCTAGGCCCCTGGTCTACCCCCATCTTGGCCTACAGATCCAAATAGAACATGTTCTACCTGGCCTAAACAGTAAATTCAGGAGATAATTCATGTAATTAACATGCTCCTACCCTCTGCTTCAGGGGAGTTGAGCCTTCTCTTCCCTATTGTGATAGCCTTCTAGTCTTTCTCTCTCTCTCTCATCACAATAGCCTTCTGGTTTCTCTCTCTCTCTCTCTCTCTTCTCTATGATATATAACTTTGATTAAACCCACATTGCCTATTTATCATTGTTTGGTACAACTTTTTTCTTTGATAAATGAAATAATTAGGATATTCTTAAGACCCTAAGTAATAATATAATGTGTTAAGATTTGCTGAAAGAATACAACCTTTTGAAGCCTTCAGTTGAGTACTTGTGTGAAAATGTTTTCTATAATACCATTTAAGAGATGGAGGTAAAAACTGATTAGTATTTAAAATGCTACATTCCATTTAATTGCTAATTATATTGAAAATATAGGTCAAATTAGTATGAGAGACATTAGTCAATGGCAACCCCATTAAAGCCTATTTTATTTTGTGCTTTCTTTCTAAACTTTGGTTCAAAATCAGATTTTACACATTGTAGAATATAAAATGTGATAAATTGGTTTCTAACTCCATTTGGGGAGTTCATTATATAACAATTTCTATTTATATTACATAATCCAATAAGAATAGAAATTTACCTAATTATATTTTTATGAGAAGTGTGATCTGTTTTCCTTTAAATTAAATTTTCATTGTTTAAATGTAAACTGAAGCTGGGATGATAAAAATAATTTTTATAAGATGTAACAAATAAATAAAATACGAACCAGTAAATTCCTAATGGCTTTCATAATATATGATTCATACTCCAATGCATTATTAAGCAATGTGTTAATTTCAAATGGAAATCAGTCTAGAAATGTTACTATCTGGCTAACGAAAATATTGTGGGTGATTTTGTTTGGGAAATTCTATCTATCAATTAGAATGTTATGTTTAAAGATAACTTTATAAATGTATAGACATATTGTAGATTATGAAAGTATGTTATACATTAAATTTTTTTTTTTTAAATCATGGGGTCCCACCTTGATCAAGATGGCTTAGTGAGATGCTTTGTGGCTCTGGCCCCTAGTGCAAGAACTGACAGACATATCTTAAAGCTCCAGAAAACAGTTAAAGAACTCCAGTAACAGGATCAAGGAAAAGGCTACTGAAACATGGTAGGATCTACAGGAACCCTGCCTGTCCCCTCCGCTATTACCTCACTGGTTAAATGTGGTGCTGGCCCATTCTCCCAGTATGAGTCTCTGGTCTGGGTTTTAGAGGTAGCAGAGTAATCCTCATGCACATATTAGGAACATGTATGTCTGGCCCAATCTGTCTGGTGGTAGACTGAGGGACTCACTATCCCAGAACTTATCCTGCTTGTACAAGGCAGTTCACAGAGCTCTCCTATAAAATGCTCCCTGAGGTGAGAGCAGTTAAGCAGTTGTAAAGGGATTGCTAGCTGTAGGAAATACAATGCAGTGCAGAAGACCTGGAGAAACTGTTTCCTAGGGAGAGGGGACATTTGGGAACTGTGTAAATGGGGAATTTCAAAGAGCATGAAATATACAACCTTCACTCCAGTGTTCAGAAAATGAGTTGTTAAAGAGACAGATTGATGGGTAAATGAAATGATATGGCAAATGTAGCAAAATGTTTAAATTGTTGGGATAGGGGTATTTTAAAACTGTCTTTATTGGGTTTGTATTAATTTTGTAACTCTGGTAAGTTTGAAAGTATTCTTTTAAAAGTTAAAAAATGCATGCTTTAAAGAAACTCAGTAAAAGCATCATTAGTGCTTATTTATGTTGAATTCTAGATACACAACAGAAAAGTGCAAGAACATCAAAATAGGTCTCTTAGATAATCTTAATATGTAGAGATAGACAGCCAAATGATACTTGGAAGTCAGAAAGCCTACTTTCAAAAGCAAGTTGAAAGTTCTAAGAAAGCTGATTTCTAAAGAAAAGACTAAATTCGCTAGAGATAGCAAATACTGAGGTAAGAATAACGGAACCAATCCACTTATGGTTAATTCAAAAGCAAATTTAAGGTATACAGAAGCTTCTAAATGTGTCTGAGAAATAATAAATGAAAAGCTTGCTTAAATCAGTATAACATTTACTGTCTCTTTTCTACATTTGTTGTTCATGTACTGATAATCATAGTATTAAACTTCATTAAAATTTAAAATTAGGTAAAATGAAATATTTACTAAATAGTTCTGTTTTCTTGGAGGCATATTTCTGAGGTATATATTACATTCTGAATGAGCCCAAAAAACAAACTAGTAAAATCAATGGAACTAAATATAAAAAATATCTTTAGATGTAATAAAGCTTTAGAACAAAGTGCTTAGAATAGTTATTCATTCAAAGAATATTTGAGTGTTTAATACAAACCAGATTTTATACAGGCACTGGAGATACAATTGTGAAAAAGACCTAATAATTATTTTTGTTTAATACCTTTAGCTATTCATCTCCATAAATATATTTTTTCCACTTTGTATGAATTAAAGTAAAAGCTGCAAATCTTCCCAAAATATGTTATTGCTATGAACTTTTAAAAATGTTTTATTAATGCCCAGTTAGGACCAATTCCTGATGATTTTTTAAATTTATTAACTTATTGCTAAACAGTCTATTTCTAAAATGTCATAAATTACATGGTTGACTTTGGGACCTTCTGTGATTGCACCCATTATTTATCTTCTCTCTCCAACAAATATATGGCTTCCCAAAGCTAACTATTAAGGAGAATCTTGTTTAAAAAATAATCAGCATAAATAACGTTTTAGACATTCAGCCATAGAAAGGAGAATGAAATGTAGGCAAAGAAATTTAAAAATAATTGAATACATTGAATAAAGGACTACGTGGGTTTTGATTCTGATGTGAAACAGGTAAGTAGGATTCTTGTAGTCAGTCTTGACTCAAGTATGCATCTAGGGTATTTAGTAAAATTTTGACCCCCAAATCCGTGTGTTATCAGTTTTCCTCACATGCCACTTTTATTAGCCCAGTGTGATATAGATCCAGAAGAATAGATAATTTCACCAATCTTAATGATTGCAAGAAGAGTTAACAGGTATTAGAATACAAACCCAATGTAAAAAAAAAAAGAGATGTTTTATTGCTAAAGTTTAGTAGCATATATTAATTGCTTATTCAGGAAATAAGTTGTAGATGTTTATGTGGTTGTGTGTTTATGTGGGTGTGGGGAAGTGTGGGATGGGTGGGTGTGCTGTTTAGTGATAGTAAGTACTGACTATATTGAGAGGCTAAGAATATCTTCAAGAATCAAAAACACTAAAGCATAGAGTTGTTAGTATTATTTCTTTCTTTCTTTTTTTAGTATTATTTCTTAACACAACTTCAATTAAAGTTAAATATCCTGTGAAATTGTGGAGGACGTACTGTTATTGCTCACATGAGTAAAAGATGCAAGACTCAGAAGTTTTGCAAAATATCTGACAGGGTGCAAGCTTACCAGTTTTGCCATAAGAATGAGCAAGCTACAAATTATAGTCAAACACACTGACCTTGGAATTAAAGTTTCTTAGCAATCATTATTCCACAATTATAAAATCTCTAATGAATATTATTTTTCTATTTACTTTGATATGTTCACTAATGAAAGTTTTCTGTTTTGTGGTTTATTTCCTAATAGAAATGGATAACCTGTCTTTTCTCTTTTAATTTTTATTCTAGTAACATATATACAACCTAAAATTTACCTTTTCAACCACATTCACATATATAATTCAGTGCTATTAACTACGTTCACAATGCTATGCTACCATCACTACCATCTATTACCAAAACTTTATAATCAACCCAAATAGAGATTTTGTAAAATTTAAGTTTTAACTCCCCATCCTCTACCCTTAACCCAGCCCCTGGTAACTTATATCCTAGATTCTGACTATATGTTTGCTTAATCTAACTGTTTCAAATCATTGAGATCATACAATATTCGTCCTTTTATGTCTGGCTTATTTAACTCAACCTGATGTTTTCAAGGTCTATCCATGTTGTTGCATGAATCAGAACTTCATTTCTTTCTAATTTTGAATAATATTGCATTGTATATGTATACATATACAATGTGTGTGTATTGCATTTCCTTAATAGCTAGTGATGTTCAATGTCTTTTCATATACTATTTAGCCATTTGTATATCCTTTTTGGAGAAAGACCTTTTCAAGTATTTTGCCCATATTAAAAATTGGGTTTTTGGTATTTTTACAGGTAAGTTGTAAGATTTCTTTTTTATATTCTGGATATTAAACACATAATGGATATGTGGTTTCCAAATATTTTCTCCCATTGAGTAGGTTGAATTTTTAAAATTAATTAATTATTTATTTATTTAAAAAGAAACTTTAGATTACATAAATATTACATTAAAAAAATATAGGGGATTCCCATATGCCCCACTCCCTCCCCCTCCCACACATTCCCACATTAACATCATTCTTCATTAATGTGGTACAGTTGTTACAATTGATGAACTTATATTGAAGGATTGCCACTAACCACTGATTATAGTTTACAGTATAGTTTATACTCTGTCCCATGCAATTTTGTAAGTTATGAAAAAATATATAATGGCCTGTATCAGTCATTGCAATGTCACGAAGGCAATACCAATGTGCTGAAAATGCCCCCATATTACATCTATTCTTCCCTCTTCCTCCCATCAGAACCTCCAATGGCCACTGCCTTCATATCAATGATAAAAGTTCTTCCATTACTAGAATAGCAATAAGTCTATAGTAGAATAATAGTAAGTCTACTTTAGTCTGTTGTTCATTCCCCAATCCTGATGATTTTGGGATGATGATGCCTACTCTGCCTCTAATTGAGAGCTGGCTTGGATCTCATGGGACAGATGGATGGAACTATCTTGCTTGCAGTTGTAGACTATCTCTGCTCCTTGGGATAGGTGTTGTCCATCATCATCACCTTGTTAGTTGTCTTGGGTGAGTCCAATGAACTGGAGAGTAGGTGTTGCAACTCTGCTGAGATTCAGGTCCCAAATGGCACATGGACAAAGGAAGATTTAAGTCTCTTGGACATACATTGACAAGTATAGTATTAACTATAGGTTCAAATAGAAGGGGCAGAAGACCCATGTGTACAGAAACCACAAATAAGTCCAACTTTGCCACACTAGGGATCATAAATTCCAAGGTAAGGCCCACTTGCATGGTGCCAAACTCTTTAGCTGTCTGCCCTGTCTATAGTGTCTGGATGTCGCTAGAGCCCTCATGAACCCTGCTGTTTGAGGCACTATTTACTGTGGCAGTCAATGAGAATCTGCTGAGACGTGCATAAGCATAACCTCTGGAATGACCTCCTAACTCACTTTGAAATCTCTTAGCTATAAAATCTAATTTGTATTTACCATTTCCCCCTTATGGTCAAGGTCTTTTTCCAGGTGCCTTGATGGTTGACACATGGTAATAATCCCTCCATGCCAGGGAGGCTCATCCCTGGGTGTCATGTCTTACACCAGGGGGAAGGTAGTATATTTATATTCTGAATTTGGCTTAGAGAGTGGCCACATTTGAGCAACAAGGAGGCCCACAGGAGGTAACTCCTAGGCAACATGTAATACTAGGCTAAGTTTCAATTTCAAAAGAAAAGTTTCATAAGTACAATCATCAATATCAAAGGCCTGATGAAATGGTTCATCATCTTTCACTAGGCACTGCCTCTGTACTCGGGGGATTCTTGCTGTCCCTTAGAGAATGTACAGAACTCCCCAGGAGGAGAATTCAATATTCTTTCAGTTACTGTGTGGATCTCCATCCACCATGACAATGATCCATGAACACTTGAACACATTTATATGTCTTAGAGGCATTCCCCAGATGAAACCCCTGCTATGCATCCTCCTGTCACCAACACCCCACACCAATAATCCTTCCCTGCCAAAGTTGTGACCCTTCTGTGATCCAAAACCTCTCCAAAGATGAAGCCAAGAAAATAACCAAATGAAAATAACAAGAAAATGAAATAATAATGATAGTTTTAAACATAACATATAAAATACAAAAAAAAATTTAAATAAAAATTTTTAAATAAAAAATTTTTTAGACATTATGTCTTTCATAACTGTAAGATCTGTTGTCTTGTATGTACAGCAACATTTTCTTCCACATATTCCTCCAGTAAATTGACTTTCAATTTCATGATAAAATCCTTTGATGCACAACAGTTTTAAATTTACCTATTTTTTCTTTTGTTGCTCGTGCTCTGGTTTTAAAGTCTAAGAAACCATAGCTTACCACAAGATCTTGAAGATGCTTCCCTACATTTTCTTCTAGGAATTTCATAATCCTAGTCCTTATATTTATGTCTCTCATCCATTTTGAGTTAATTTTTATATATAGTGTGAGATAGGGGTTCTTCTTCATTCTTCTGCATATAAATATCCAGTTCTCCTAGCACCACTCTTTGAAGAGATTATTTTTTTCAAATTGAGTAAATCTGGCATTCTTGTCAAATATTCATTGACTATAGATGTAAGGGTCTCTTTCTGAACTCCCAGTTTGGTTCCATTGGTCTATATATCTGTCCTTGTGACAGTACCAAGTTGTTTTGATGACTGTAGCTTTTAAATTTTTAAATAGGGAAAGGTGAGTTCTCCAACTTCATTCTTCATTTTCAAGATGGCTTTGACTTTTTGGGTCACCTTATCTTTCAAATAAAATAGGTGATTGGCTTTTCCATTTTTGCAAAGTTAGGCTGGTGGAGTTTTTATTGGGATTGTGTTGAATCTGTAAATCATATTGGGTAAAATTGATATCCTGACAATATTTAGTCTTCCAATCCATGAAAATTGGATGTCCTTCCATTTATTTAGATCTTCTTTGATTACTTTTAGCAAAGTTTTGTAGTTTTCTACATATACGTACTTTACATCCTTGGTTAAATTTATTCCTAGATATTTGATTCTTTTAGTTGCTATTATAAATGGATTTTTTCCCTTGATTTTTCTCTCATTGCTCATTACTAGAGTATAGAAGCATTACTGATTTTTTTCATGTTGATCTTGTACCCCACCACTTTGCTGAATTTGTTTATTACCTCTAGAAGCTTTTTCTGTAGATTTTTCAGGAATATCTCTATTAGGATCATGCCATGTGCAAATAGTGAAAGTTTTGCTTTTCCCTTTCCAATTTGGATGCCTTTCATTTCTTTTCTTGCCTAATTGCTCTGGCTGGAGCTACCAGTACAATGTTCAATAACAGTGGTGACAGTAGACATCCTTGTCTTGTTCCTAATCTTAGAGGGAAAGCTTTCAGTTTTTCATCAAGTATGATGTTAGCTGTGGAGTTTTCATATATAGCTTTTATCGTGTTGAGGAAATTTCCTTGTATTCCTATTTTTCTAAGTGTTTTATCAAGAACTGATGCTGGATTTTGTCAAATGCCTTTCTGCATCAATTGAGATGATCATGTGGTTTTGTTCCCTTTGTTTTGTTAATGTGGTGTATTACATTAATTTATTTTCTTATATTAAACACCCTTGCATTTCTTGGATAATTCCACTTGGTGGAAAATTATTTAAATGTGTTGTTTGATTCATTTGGCCAATATTTTGTAAATGATTTTTGCACCTATATTCATAAAAGAAATTGGTCTATTATTTT
>JAQZBX010010135.1:0-44811 GCA_029593785.1 Cabassous unicinctus
CCCATGAGCAGTTGGGCTGCTAGGCTCTGTGCACAGGTGTGCCACCAGGCCCCATAAACAGGTGAGCCATCAAGCCCCATCAATGGATGAGCCATCAGTCCCCATCCATGGGTGCATTGCCAGGCCCATGAACCACCCACATAACAGGAGAGTGACACAAGGGAGAGCCAGGATAAGATGCACCAAAAAAACAGGAACTAAGGTGGCACAGGTGGAGGGATGCCTCTCTCCCACATCAGAGATTCCAAGGATCAAATTCCCATGAAGACAGGAGGAGAAGGATGAAAAGAGAGGATGGGAAATGGTCACAGAGAGATGCCTAGTGAATGGACACAGAAACAGCAAAAATGGGGGTGGGGGTAAAAAATGGATAAAAGTAAATACATAAATAAATCCTTAAAAAATGTATAGGGGAAGAAGATACGGACTCTAATTAGTGGTAATACTTTGACGATGCTCTTTCATGATTTGTTAACAAGTGTTTCACAACACTGCAATGTGTCTGGGGGGGGTGATGTGTGGGAGTCCTGTATGATGTTATGTATGTTTGTTTTTTAAGTTCATAATGTTTACTGAACACTTATAGTTTAGGTATGTTCATGCATGAATGATATACTTCAATAAATTGTTTTAAAAAATCATTTGCATGTAACTATAAATCTTGTCATCCAATGAGTCAAGACGGGGAGGTGTCATGTGCCGCAAGGGGATGGGGATGAAGGAATAGAAAAGATCAAACAGGGAGAATTTAATGGTCAGGGGAAATGTTTTTCATTACCTTACAGTGATGGACACAGGACATGGTAAATATCATCAAAAATTGTTAAACTCTACCGTTTAAATTTTAAACTATACTGTAAACCATTCACAGTGTTTAGTAGCTAAGTTTCACTATCTCTATAACATTTATAACAATGCTACCATCCACATAAAAAAGGTTTTAATATGGGGTGAGGAAAGGGGAAGGAGATTGGGTATATGTGGGTCTCTAGTATTCTGTGTGTGACTTTGCTGTGACCTAAAACTTCTTTGAAAATTAAATGAAAATTCTGGAGACACGGGGAAGTGAGAAGGGGCAGGTGCCACAGTACAGACTGTACACCCGATAATGCAGTGATAAAACGAAAAATGTTTAAATTTTTTTTTACATTTTTTGTTTTCCCCATTTTTTAAATATCCCAATCCTTTAATTTTATTTTATTTCTAGTGTTTTTTTTTAAGGTTCCATGTATTTTATCTCATAATTAAGCTTTCTTTAGTATTTCCTTTTCTTATTATTTGTATTTGGCTATTATATGGGCTTCATCTTCAAGGAAGCTTTGGATCACAGAACGGTTATAGAGGGGGCAGGAGAGGATAATTGGTGGGGGGTGTCTGGGATGGGGGCTTCATGGCAGGAAGTTCACTTGAATATACATGAAAGATATATAAAATTGTCCAATTGATCAAGTGGTGGGGAATGATCACAGTGGGGAGACAATCACACAATAAATGAGGGAATAGTGAATTCCCAGCCTGGAGAGCGCTGCTACATTCTCCAAGGGAGCAGCAACAATCCCCCAAGTGCAGGGGTAATGTCTGGCAAAGGAGGAGGTTCCACTGATGGGTTCTTGTTATTGATAACTAGCCTTATGAGACTTTCCTCTTGTAATTGAAACTTAGCCTACTGTTATGGGGTGCTTAAGGGTGGCCACCTGAGAGCCTCCTTGTTGCTCAAATGTGGCCTCTTTCTAAGCCAAGCTCAGCATATGAATGCATTACCTTCCACCCAGCGTAGGACATGACTCCCAGGGATGAGACTCCCTGGCAATGAGGGATTAATACCAAGAGCCAACTGGCCATACAACCAGAAAAAGACCTTGAATAAAAGCAGAAAAGGTAAATACAAATGAGTTCATGTGGCTAAGAGACTTCAAAGAGATTTGGGAGGTCATCCCAGAGGTAACACTTACGCACACCTCAGTAGGATCTCATAGAACACCAAATTGGATATCATCCCACACAGAGGGGCTCCTGAAGACACCCAGGTTCTATATAAGGGGGGATAGCTGCAGAGATTGATGCCTCTGGAGACACCCAGGTCTTATAAAAGGGGGGGATAGCTCCAGAGATTGACACCTTATCAGTGGGCTCTACTTTGGAATCTGTGCTCCTGAGAGTGACAGAGTTGGACTCAAATAAATCCTCCCTGCACATGGTCCATCAGTCCCTTCTATTCAAACCTATATGTGATGCTGGAGTTTGTAGGTGTACTTCCAGAGACTGGAGCCTCTGTCCTGCCCATGTGCCAGCTGTCCCTGGAATCTCAGTGGAGCTGCAACTCCAACTCTACATCTCAATAGACTCACCCAAGTCACCTGGTGAGGAGACGATGATGGACAACGGCCTTCCCAAGGAATGGAGAGAGCCTGCAGCTGGAGGCAGGATAATCCCATCTACTGTATCCTTGGGATATAAGCCTGCTCTCACTTAGAGGTGGAGTTGACATCACCCTCCCAAACTCCTCAGGATTGGGGAAAGTGGTCTGGACTAGAGTGGACTTAATGGTATTCTGTTGTAGACATAATATGATTCAAACAATGGAAGAAATTACAACAGTGAGGATCAGCCAGTGGCCACTGGACAATTTTGGGACAGGGAAGGGAAAAGTAGTTGTAATACAGCTGCTTTTTCAGGAGTTGGTAATTATCCTGAGTGAAATTACAATGACAGATATAGGTCATTTTACATCAGCATATAACATGCAGAACTGTGAGGGAGAGAATGTGGTCTATAATATGAACTATGGCCCATGCTTAGTGGCAAAGCCTCACGATGTGTATATCCATTGCAGCTGATATGCCACACTAATGAAAGATTTTTTTGTGGGATGTTATGGGAGGTGTGGGAGGTGGGGAACATGAATATCCATATAATTTTTGCATAACATTTATGTAATTTAAGCATCTTTTTTAAAAAATAAAGATAAACAGCCTCTTTACCTAGAGATCAAAACCTTAAATAACAATGGGGAAGAGAAAGCACCCTCACCCACATGACCTGGGCTCACCATTCTCATCTTAGACAAAGCATTCAGGGACCCTGAATGAGGTCAAATCAAGATGAGGGCCAAGAAATCAGACCAATTCATTCCCATGATATAAAGTCAAATAGAAGCTACACCAAGGCCCAAGTGCCTGTATTTTACAGGACATAGGAACCAGGCAGCTACTTAAAAAAAAACTGATTTATTTCAGGCACAACTTTTTGTTTTGTTTTGAAATCAGTGAAAGAAACTGTGTCCTAGAAGCTGCAGTGATCTAAGCAGTGGAAAGTTTGTTCATTCATCCTTTCTTAAAAATACATTTAAATTACCATTCTGCTGGCACATCTCATCTGCATGAAATTCTGCACCACACGGTTTTTATTGGCCATGCTTCATAGACTCTCCTTAGCCACTTTGAACAGAGGAACATGGTGGAGCAGCAGGTGGTGCTGAAATAACCCAGTGTGAGGAAACTGCAGTTTGCTGTCCCATCATGCTGCACAGTTTCAGATCAAAGCTGCCTCTGTCTCAGGTGCCTGTGAAAATTACATGTTCATGGACAAAAATTACATACCCTAGGACTCTGGCCTGAGGAAATAAGGAAAAAAGGACAATAAGAAGAGTACATCGTTCTGTGGGAATCTTTCAGCTTCATAGGAAGAGACCTAAAGGTTCAAATACTAACATCCTCACCCTCCCTGTGCAGGTCCTGGCTCCTGTGCTCTGTGGGCAGTAGTGTCCCCTTAGCCCACCCATTGTGTGCAAGGGGAAATTTGTGTCTTCTGCCCTACCCTGTCATCCCTGGTGTTTTTTTAATCACAGAAGTATGCACACTTCTGTCTTCACATCTCAGAGGCTCACCTGTAAATGCACCTGGCTCTGGAAGGTCCTGTTAAGGCTGTCTGGAGACCCAGTGGCTCTTCTCTGGATGATATTCCCACCACTGTTGATCCTGTCCACATATCCCAGCCTTTTCCCAGGAAGCTTGTTCTCAGAAAGAACAAGGAACAAATAGTCAGTTATCTCAGTGGTGATTCTAGTATTCTAGAGGAATGTCCTCACTCCAGGGCTGGACCAGGAAGTGTACCTGGGCCCTCAGAACCAGGAATGGAATAGGAACTCTCCCTAAATGCAAGATACACCAAGAAGAGAATGATTTCCCAGTCTGAGGTGCTGGATGGGGGGAGGCAGATGGAAATGCCCCTGGCTTTCTAGGATGCCCTGAACATGAGGTCCAAGCACAAGTCTGATGCACAGGGGGCTCCCTGGGGGGATGTCATATCAGCTCTGCCTGCAGAAACCTGTGCTTGTACAGACAGGATTAAGTGTGTACATTATTTCTTCCTGAAGACTGCCTTCTTCAAAGGAAACTGGAAGTTTACAGCTTGACCTATATTTTATATGAAAATATTTGATAATTTTAGGTTAAAAGAATATATAGTTAAATGATTGACTAATACAGCCCTGAAAGTTAAAAGAAAGAAAGACATTAATTAAGTGTAAATGGTTTTAGGAATGTTCTTTGGACAAGAGAAAACTAGCTAATATTTCAAGTCTTTTATTTTTCTCTTAAAATTTGTCATCTTCTAATGTATGAATTGAAAAGCACATATGTTCTGTGTATGTGACATCATTATAACATCCCAGGTAATAACATCAGAATGCATAAGGAATTTAAAATAACCACTGGGACCTCAAAGCACTGAGAGAACAAACTAAACCCCTGGATGTTACTCCTGAGAACATGCCAGGCTTTCCCTCTTTCTCCTCCTTCCACCTGAGGACACAAGTCCTACCTGATGGAGGGAGAAGGTTATTTTGCATGGACAGTCTCAGGAGATGGGTTAAAGTTCAAGGAAAGAACGGCATAAAGTAAATTGAAAGCCAGCTTTATTTAAATTTTCATCCATAACCAGAAGAAAGGGCAGGGAGAGGGGTAGAGAATATACAAATGCATGAAATAACATTTTTAAAAATCCATACTTTCCTTGAATCGTCTGTACATTATAGCACTGTTTTAACAAGGCAAAATGACCATTCCCTGTGGGTTACATGTTGTGGAGCAAAAAGAGAGAACCCGAGGCAAGGTCAGGAAATTTGTCCCTAGTCCCTCTCTGTGCCTGACCCTGGGGTTGGTAATTATGTGCCGTCTCTTGGTCAGAATGAATCCCTGCAGCCCAGCCCACTCCAGTTACTTCCAGGGCAGGTTGGTTCCTGGACTCACCCTGGCTTCCTTTCACAGTATTACTTGCACAGTAATATGTGGCTTAGTCCTCAGCTTTCAGGCTGCTCAACTTTAAACACACTTCATTCTTGAGGTGTCCCTGGTGATGCTTATTTGGGACTGAAGAGGGGTTATAGCATGATCTTCCACTACTGTGTTTGCCACCTACCCACTCCAGCCCCTTTCCTGGAGGTTG
Organism: Cabassous unicinctus; assembly: GCA_029593785.1. Classification (NCBI taxonomy): domain Eukaryota; kingdom Metazoa; phylum Chordata; class Mammalia; order Cingulata; family Chlamyphoridae; genus Cabassous; species Cabassous unicinctus. Next base: position 5,446 of record JAQZBX010010135.1, read on the forward strand.
GCAGTTCCAGCTCATATCGCCGCTGGTTAAAGAGAAACCAGCGACAGAGCAGGTGAGGGACATGGACTTGAGGGCTTCAACAGGCCAGGTCCTGACTCCTGCAGCTACACTTGGGACAGGACACCTAAGGACAAGTAGAACCACAGTGAGTCATGTTCTCAGATGCATCATCCCCATTACCTGCTTATCTGAATCCTGAGACACTCACATCTGGGAGCTGTCATCAGAAAGAATAAGAACCACAGGGGCTTCATCTTCTTCTGGATGAAGTCCATAATGCCAGGAAATATTTTTCAGACTGAAGAGGGACCTGAATTTAAGCAAATGTGTCCTGTTTTTTCATCTGTCTACATGTATGAGATTTGCATTTGGGAGGTAAAATGACAGGTATGGTCATTGTCTTAGGGCCACTGCCAGGAGGAGGATGTTGGCTGAGCCCTCAGAGAACACAGTCATCTCCCTGGGGTGCCCCATCACCAATCCCAAGTTCCTCTACTTCCAGGCTAGAAATGTGATGAATGAACTGGTCAGGGAGCCTGATATGGCCAAGGATTAAGGATGACTTTGGCAATATGTTCAATGAGGCACAAATCCAAGCGATTGCATATATACATTATGTAAATTCCTTAATAAAGTTGTTTCTGGCAGTTTCTTCTTGTTTTTCAATGCCTGTGGTAGGATAGATGTTTGGATCTGCCTTCTCACAATTTCCTTGATGTCATTTCACAGTAGTCACATTAAATGTGACTTCATAGTTGGATGGCAGAACAGTCAGATATTACTACAGCAGTTATTTTCTGTGTGAACCCTTATCTCCAACAGCCATGATTGCATGAGGGATATCTGAGATGCCCCTACCCCTGATCTAGTGCACTTGTGCTAATATAGTAGCTCAGCCATCCACAGTCTCAGTGTCCTCATCTTGCACGTTGATCAATTTAGATCCACTTGCTTCTAAAAATACCATATATCTTCTCACCTTATGAACTGACCTTGAATACAGCATATGGCCATTGGCTATTCAGTAATATTAGTGAATTGAATTAAAATAAGAAAGATACAGGAGAGATATCAGTAGCACCACAAGAGGAAGCATAGGCAGTTTTGAGAGGTAAACAGCAGTAGATCTGAACACTGAAGACTGATTTTGATAGTAAGATATTAGAATTAATGACAATATCTGGAGGCATGTGCCAAGTCATCTCACACTCATGAAAGGTTGTGAAAGCAGGTGGTGAGAGAGGAGCGTGACAGAGGGGGAAGCTGCATGGGGCAAACTACAAATCACACCAGACTAGATGAGGCATTAGTGTATTATGTTGCTGCTTTGAGGACAATGAGGTCATGAACTCTATCAATTCCCTTGAAGCTTTGGGCAGGAAAGTATTTTATGGAGGAATTGGACTAGGATCTGAGTAAAGACTTGTAAGATATATGGAGATTCTTAATCATAGATGATTCCAGAATTTGAAATATTGCTTTGATGATAGAAGAACATGGATTACTGTATTACCTTGGGGAGGAGAAAACACAAAGTTCTGGAAAGTTGACTCCTGAAGGAACTACTGGTTCAGAAGTTCACCATGAGAATAGTTCATTGGCTATAGAGTGTTTTGTAATCAATTCTACCCATAGAATTAAGTCCTATTATGGAAACTTACTAGCTGAGTCCATGGCTTCACCATTGTCTTAACATTTGCCTTCTACTGGGAAGTCAAAGAGAATTGTAGGTCCAGAGATCCCTGATTAATGAAGGGAAAGGCAGTGATGTCATCCAGAAATCAAGAAACATGAATCTATACTTGGATACAGGAATGAGATTTTCAATGAATTTGTCCCAGCAAAGTAAGCTCCAGAGAGACAGGTAACTTCTTTTGAATCTGCTGATCCTTCAATATATAATGCACACCTCAGTTTTCCTTTCCCATTTTACACATTGAGAAATAAGGTGTTAATGTAACAGGCCTGGTCATGATATCCCTAAGCCAGCCATAGCTCTCCACTGAGTGCCATTTGCTTCAGCACACCAGGGTGTGTCTATGTTTCATTGAAACCAAGTGTATTTTACAGTATAAATCAGAGATTTCCCAGTTGTCACCTGGGAAGAAACAATTTCCCAAGTTGAGCTTCAGGCTATAATTCCTCCTTTTCCCACCTAACTAACTCTGCTGCCCTTTATTAAGTCCTGGACATGATTAGGTTGCATAATACCTGAAAAGCAATTAGAAATGTTAACTCCTTATAAATGAGTGCTTTCACCATTATTCATATTGCAGCATTAGGAAGTTTTTGGGTGTTACAAATACCACTAGAGCAAATAGTAAAGTGGCTGTGTGAATTCACACTATCTTTCTGAAAAAACAAGTATAAATATTTATCAAAATTTCCATAAATTTTAGAGGTTTGAACTACTAATACAACCAGAATTATGACAATAAAAGTATGCGTGTATACGAAGTCAAGAAACCCAATATGCACTTAATTAGCCTCCTCCCCATTTCTACTGAAAATTAAACATGCTTTGAAATATTGGCTGAACAGGGGCTTATTCCTTTATATTACCTTGTATTCTTCTTTGGAACATTATGACTATATTCAAAATCCAAATTATCACTTCAAATTTTAAAATTTTAAGATGCAGCTCACTACACACCATAAGAAAGAATATGGGAAAGAATGAAGATGTTTTGAGGCAATTACCTGTGAAATGAACACAAATAATTTCATTGTGCAGCAAATTGCCAATATTTCTGTGAAGGAATGTTGTGCATTACCTAGAAGAAATTGTCAACAAATTGCTTATTCTGTCTGATTGTGTGCCACCTAATTTGTATGCTGGGATTTTGTAGCTAATATTTAGTATACCTCACATTGTGACACCACAATTTCAAATCTTTACCTTCTTCCAGACATTTGAAAATACATTTCTTTACAATAAAAAATAACCTGAGTATGGCTTCATTCTCTGAATCAATATTTACAAAATAACATTGTTTTGTGGGACAAAAGTGTACAGCCTGCTTGGGTATACAAATGGGGGTGTGGATGAAACACAGTCCTTCCCAGGAGGTCAGGATCAATTTAGGTGATGAAAATTGAATGTCGTTAACCATAGGAGAGGGGGCTCTGTGAGGTTCAATGGATCCCCTAAACAAATTGTTTGGATGACAGAGGAGAACAATATAACCTAAGAGGTAATAAATCATGTGAATATATCTGGAATGAAGAAACAACCTTAGGAAAAACATAGTCAGGTTATTGTATGTGATGCATGAATAAACCTGGTATTCAGAAACTGCATATATCTTGGTAAAAAAAATCCCACGTCTTGACTAGGGTCAGTTCTGCCTGGAAATGTCAGTAAAATGGCTCAGATTAGATCCAAACTACTGGAATTAACCAACAATGCAATAGAAGTGCAAGAGAACTTTCACTTTAGTGAACAGCTCTTTCCTTTTTCAGAACTACACTAGAGTGTAAAATTTATAAGAGGTCTATGCCTTTATGAAATGAATATGTTAATGAACTAGGAAAAATGGATAAATGGCTAGTTCTTATTAAATTGTAATTGACATACAATAATTGTATATATTAATGTATACAACTTGATAAATATTTACATATATTTACATACATATAACACTCACAACAATCAGAGAGTGAACTCCCCCAAATTTTCTCATACCTCATTAATTTCTGCCTCTTATTCCTTCCTTTCTCTCTAAGTGCCATTTGATTTTTTAATTAGGTTTGTATTGCAAATATTCTCACTCTCCTGATTTTGTGATAATCAGGGTAGGCTAAACATTCACTATTTCAGAAACCATGCATGTGTCCCCAAACCTAGTTTTTCTCCATAGGTCTGGTTTATAGAATGCTGGTGATAAACTAAGCCTGAATTATTATATGATCATAATGTATGGGAAAAGATTGTAACTTTGGGTATCTTTGGTCAGCCCTAAAAGTTATAGCAGGGGCACAGATATGGCTTGGGTAGTTGGGCATCCATCTCCCATATGGAGAGACCTGAGTTCAACCCCCAGGATCTCCAGGTAAAATTTAAAAGAAAAGAAAATTATAGAAGGCACGTGGGCCACCAGGCCCTGGGAGCAGGTGAGCCATCAGGCCCTGTGTGCAGGTGCACAACCAGGCCCTGTGAGCCATGAAGCAAGATGATGACATAGCAGGAGAGTGACACAAGGGAGAGCCATGATGTGAGGCACCAAAAATACAGGAACTGAGTTGGCACAAGTGGTAGGATGCCTCTCTCCCACATTGGAGATTCCAAGGATCAAATCCCAGTGAAAACAGGAGGAGAAGGATGAGAAGAGAGGGCAGGAAATGGACACAGAGAGTTGCCCAGTGAATGGACACAAAAACAGCAAATATGGGAAGGGGTAAAAATGGATGAAAGTAAACAAATAAATTGTTATAAAAATGTATAGGGGAGGAAGATAGGGAATATAGTTAGTAGTAATTATTTGATGATGCTCTTTCATAATTTGTTAACAAATGTTTCAAAACAATGCAGGGTGTTTGTGTGTGTGGGTGATGTGTGAAAGCCCTGTATGTTGTTACGCATGTTTGTTTTGTAAGATTATGGTGTTTACTGAACATTTATAGTTTATATATGCTCATGTATGAATGATATACTTCAACAAATTGTTTTAAAAATTAAATATGTTTGTAGACTTATAATGAATATACCATAAAGTTTAGGCATCAATTACATAATGTAATGGGTTTTATTTTATTCACAGATATGTGCCACAGTCACTAGAGTCTATATTAGAATTTCATCCTTTCACTATTTTAACTTGTCTAAATCTCTTGATTCCCTCCTGAACCCCATGAAACACTGTGCTAAGTCATCTCCCTCACATCTCTTCTGAGTCAGATGAGTAAAGGCACTGGGGGTCAGGACACAAAACTGTGGCTGAGAGAAATTCTTGTTGTCTTCCTATTCCTCAGTGACACTATATGCTCTGCCCATATTTGATGGAGATTTTCTGTAAAAATACAGCTTGTGAGTTTCACAGTCAGGAAGGGACACAGCATCTTGAAGATGGGGAGAGAGTGAGCATAGAGAGAAAGCCCCAGTCCATAACAAGGAGCCCCTCCACTGCCTTCTCCTGTTCTGCCCTGGGAAGGCCTGTGCTTGGGGACCCTGAGGCCAGGCCATTCCTTCCAGGCCCCTTCTGGGCTCTCTGAGGGGCAGACTTGGGGTTGCTCCAACATTGCCTCAATCAGAGCCTTTGTCTCCCTACCTTACACATGCCAAGGTCTCAGATTTCAGGGGTATCTGTTAAAGGTCATCAGGTCCATGAGATGGTCTGGGGAATAGGCAGTCAGCTTTAATTACTCCATGGAGTACATAGGACTAATGTTGAAGCATCTCACACTGTAGTTGCTTCTGTGATATCAGAAGTTTATGGAATTACAAGGAGTGCCCTAATTAGGGAAAGCCAATGAGGTTTAATTTCTGTATTAGATTTTTTAAAATTCAAGTATATTCCCTGAGGATCCTGAGAAATCAGATCCTGCTGACCACTGGCAGAGCCATATCTGCTTACATAAAGAACATACTCTTAGTGGGCATGTGGGAATATTTCCTCCTACTGTAATGAACCTTTTCTAATTCAGAGAATTCAATAGAGGATACAGAATTCTAAATCTACAGAGGTTCCCTGGGGATCCTGTAAGAACCAGAGGAAGCCCAAGAACCTGGCAGGGAAACAGCTGAAACCTCCCCCTGCACCTGTCCCCTGGGGCTGAGCCCTGTGCTACATGGGTCCTGAGCTCCCCCAGCAGACCAGCCCCCCCCTGCAGGGAAGGTTTGTGTATGGGTTCATACTGCCTTCCCCTCACTGTGTCTGGCACAGTAATATATGGCTGTGTCCTCAGCACTCAGGTTTGACATTTGCAGATAGAGCTGGTTCTTGCCATTGTCCCTGGAGGTGGTGAAACTGCCCTTCACAGAGTCTGCATAGTATATGCTGCTACTCTCCCTGCTAATGTATGAGACCCTCTCTAACCCCTTCCCTGGGGCCTGGTTGGCCCAGTGCATTCCATAGTTACTGAAGGTGAATCCAGAGGCTGCACAGGAGAGTCTCAGGGATGCTCCAGGCTGTGCCAAGTCTCCCCCAGACTCCACCAGCTGTTCTTCATGCTGGACACCTATTATCAATGAAAGTAAAATTTGATTCACAGAGAGAGATACTGACACACACACCCTCCTCACACACACACTCATTCAATCCCACACACAGCAGAATCTCCAGTTTCTCTATAATATTGCCATGGAAAATTTACAACAGAAATGCCCGGCTCAGCACACACTTCATGGTGCTGCCTCTTCATCTGTCTTGTGCACAAAAAGGAAGAGCTCAGACCACCAGGGTGGGGGCTTCTCTCTCACAGCTGAAGGGCCTAAGCCTGGGCTGGTTTTCAGGACCAGATGGGGCCCCATTTGCATGTCCATCCTCCATGGCGCACATTAGCTCCCACCCTTCCCATGAGTTCTCTCCTGGTCATGCAGTCTCTGTATCCATAGCCCCCTGTGAAAACAGTTATTGAAAACTCATCTGATGTTGAGTGCATGGAAAAGCATTGCAGTCATACAAAAAATGCAGTGCTATCTCCCCCACCTCCTCATGAAGCGCTGTACAGGGTAAATGTATTCTTTAAAAGGAGGTCATACTAATTAGCTTCCTATTAAGGCCAGGGTCCTGGGAGAAGCCCCTGATGATTTATTGTCCTTGGATCTCAGAATATATCCCAGCCTTCTCCTCAGGGGATCTCCAGTCCAGGACCCATAGGCGATGAAATGACATTTTCCAGACTTCTGTTGGTGTAATCATGTAGGAGAGATGAAAAATGACATTTTATCCTCCCATTTTCTAGTTGTAAGAATCAGGGGTTTGTGGCTCTGGATATCTGTGCCAGGAGGTCTGGGCATCTGCCCCATGACTGGGCACATCACCCTCTATACCATTTTCCCCAGAGAGAAAGCATATGGTGACTGTATTAAAACTGCTGGGTCACCCCAGTGAGATCCCATTAATGTTCCAGCAAAAGCCCAGATCCTGGAAAATTGCATGCATTACTCATAGGCCACAAAACATGTGAGTGAGAAGGGCCCTCTCAGCACACATACACCCAGGGCTGGGTTGTTTTGTCCCAGTGCTAATGAGGAATAAGTTGCCTACAGAAAAAATGATCTTCCACAATTGTTCACTTCCATGAAATTTGAAAAGAATTGAAGTTTATATCAGAACTTATCAATCTCTGCATTATTGACATAACACACCAGATAATTCTTTGTTATGCAGAGAGTCTGCACCTCATAAGATGTTCTGCATCCTCCCAGGACTCTGCCCAGAAGATGCCAGCAGTGCATCTCTCCAGTTTTAACAACCAGAAATATCTCCAGGCTTTGGTAAATGTCCTTGTGGGGAATCCTACTGGTAATCTATAGACTCCCTTATTGACATGTAGAGTATTATACAGGTTATTCAATATTGAGACTCTTGAAATAAGGACTGTGAGAACTCATAGATAAGACTTGGAGCTGCTTCTGAGATTGGTTCAAAACTAAGGTCCAATAAGAATATGATTTACTGCATGAAATGTTCCCAAAGTTGCCAATTAATGATATTATGCATTGATCTTAAATGCAAACAGAAGGTTCCAACATGAAATAACTCTTTACATTCTCTCTTGTGACAAAGAGGGAAGGACCGGCATGATTCTCTCCTGTGAAAATAATATTTGATGTTTGAATCAGGAATGATCCTTAGAATGGCTTTGAGTGAAGAACTCTGTTTGGGTTGGGAAACCACAGCATCTCAGAAAAAACCCTCATCAGACTCACCTACACATGCTCCTGAGCTGATAAAATGTTCTTAGTAGTTCTTTCTTGGCCACTCTATCCTGCCTCAAGCCTTCTTCCCTTCAGGTGATGTTTGTGTCTGTGTCCCACTGCCTTCCTCTAACTGAGTCTTCTGAGAGGGAGTTAGTGACAAGGCCATGTTCTTGGAACTCATGGAACTCAGCTACAAGAACTGGTTTAGAGATACATCAGCAGTGATGGAGATGTGCCACAGTGTGCAGGGAACATTATCTGTATTCCAAGATGACCTACTGTAATAAGCATGACACAGCCACAGCAGCCCATTCCCTGGGTGCTGGAAGCCTTGGTTCCAATTAGAACCAATGGTGATGGAATAAGCAGAGAAACACAGGTTTGGGAGGGACTCCGCAAGGTCTCCACCATTCCTGGGCCCAGTTCCTGGAACTGCAACTGCAAAAGGGCACCTGGATCTTTTACAAATACAATGAGTAATGTGCTCAGATACCTTATCTCCATTACCTTCATATTGGAAACTTGTGGAGAACTCACATTTGAATTACAATATGAATTTCAGTCAGTTAATTTCTGGGGGAAAAAAGGTACCTGGTGCTTTGGTAGGGACTGTGTTGAATCTGTAGAACAATCAGGTTCTATTGTCATTTTAACAATATTGTCTTCCAATCCATGAACACTGGAAAGCTATCCAACATTTTAGGTCTTCTTTAATTTCTTTCAACAATCTTAATAGTTTCATTTAAAAATAATTATAAACATTAAAAGTTTGTAAATTGTTGCACTACTTTCATAAAATATATTCCCAGAACTTTATTTTTATGCTATAATAAATTGTATTATTTTTAAAATCGATTCAATAGGTTTTCATTGCAATTTTGTAAAAATACATTTCCTTGGTTGTTTCTCTAGAATTTCCATTGCAATGTTAAATACAAGTGGTGCTTAGCAGATTTTTTTGAGGAGGTACTGGGGATTCAAACTTGGACTTCCTATGTGGGAGCAGTTGCTCAACCACTGAGCTACACCCACTCTCAACATTCTTTTTTGTTACTGTTATTATTCTTGTTTGTGTTATTCCTGAACTCAATGGGAAAGCTCTCTGTTTTCACAATGATGCATCATGTTATCTGTGTATTTTTCATAGCTTGATATATGGCTGAGGAAATTACCTCATTCCTACTTTGATGAAAGTTTAACTGATAGAAGGATGATGGATATTGTCAAATGGTTTTCCTATGCCCATTGAGATGATCATGTGTTTTTGTCCTTCATTATTTAATAGGATTCATTGTCTTGCTTGTTTTCCATATGTTGGACTAATCCTGAATTCCTTTTTAAAAATTTCCTTTGATCATGTTGCACAATCACTTTTGCATGCTTCATCCTCACTCCTTGGCTGGATCCCAGGAAGTGCACCTTGGCCCTCACTGCTAGGAAGAAGAATTCTCATTTTCTACAAACTAGATGAACCAAAGAGAAAACTATTTCCCAATCAGAGTTGTTGAATGGAGGCAGATGAAGATATCTGCTGCTTTCCTGTCTAACCTGAACCTTGAGTTCCAAATATGTGTCTGAAAGGCACTATTTTCCAAAGAAGGTTGTTGCTTCAGTTCTGCCTGTTGAAACCTGTGGTTGTTCATATAGGATTAAGTGTGTGTATTAATTCTTCCTGATGACCCTTCTGGCTTCTCAGAAAAATATGTGTGGACCTTATCTTTTATTTATATGAAAATAGTTGACAATATTTGAATAAAATAATATACAGATAAGTGATTGATTAATACATCCATGAAAAAAAATAAAATAAATGCATTAATCAAATGTAAATGGTTTCAGGGATACTTTTTGGAAAAGCCAAAAATAAACAAATTTTGTGAGACTGCTATTTTTATCTTCTAATTTCTCCTTTTCTAATGTATACATTGAACATTTGTATACATTAGATTATGTAATTGTGTGTGTGACATAATTATAACATCCCATATAATGGCATCAGATTTTATAAGGGGTTTAAAATAAGCACAGGGTTGTGGCCCTGGATGTAACAAAGCACAGAGAGAAAAAAGTAATGCTACTGGACACTATCCCTGGGGCCATGTCAGGGTTTCCTTCTTCCTCCTTCCTCCTCATGAGGACAGAAACTCAGATGCATGGTGTGGGATGGCCACTTTTCATGAACATATTCAGGATATTAACATGAGTTTAGAATATTAACTTCACAAGGACAGTTGAAAGCAAGATTTGTTTAAACTTTCAAACATTTCCAGGCTAAAGGACAGGGAAGAGCACAAAAGCAATAAACTATACACACACACACATAATAATATTTTTAAATTTTAATTTCCTGAAATCTTAGATATATCATAGCACTGCTTAGGAAAGATGCAATGGCACTTAAATGTTGTGACTGCACCTGTCCCTGGGGTTTGGCCCCTGAGTGCCACCAAGTGGTCATGAGTGCCCCTGCAGTTCCAGCCCCTCCTGTGCCCTGCAGGGGGTGTTGAGTCTAGGCTCACCCTGACTTCCTCTCACAGTGTCACAAAGTAATAATTGGCTGTGTCTTTAGCTCTCATGCTGTTCAACTTTAAATAACCTTCTTTCTTTGTTGTGCCCCTGGGGATGCCAAGTTGGGTCTGATGAGTTGGGTTATAGTCTGCTTTTCCATCAAAAGCCATGGTAGCAACCCACTTCAGCCACTTTCATGGAGCCTGGAAGATCAAGCTCACACTATTGCTGGTTAAAGAGACTCCACAGACAGTGCAGGAGAGGGACATAGTCTGTGAGTGCTTCACCAGGCTAGGTCCAGACAACTAAGAACAAGGAGAACTTCAGTGAGTCCTGTGCTCAGACGCATCTTTCCCATTAGCTTCATGTCTGAATCCTGAGACTCTCACATCTGGGAGCTGCCACCAGGAACAGGAAGAACAACAAGGGTTTCATGTTTTTGTGGATGAGGCCCATGAGACCCAGGAAATATTTTACAGAATGAGGAGGCACCTGAATTTTATGAACTACGTGCTGTGTTTTCATCTGTTTGCCCCTGTGGCAATTTGCCTCTGGGAGGTAACACTACATAAAATGAAAGGGGATGAAGGGAGGTCCTTGTCTTAGGGGCACCCTGGGAGGAGGATGCTGGCTGAGCCCTTGAATTGCTCAGGCCTCTCCCGGGTGTGCCCCTTACCAAGTCCTGTTTCCTCCATTGCCAGTTTGGAGAATTGTTGAATGATGTGGTCAGGAGGCCACATGTGCGAGGGATCATGGATGGCTTTGAGAATTTGGTCATTGTGCCCCTGCTCCCAGGGACATGGACATAATGGAATAAATATACAGAGTGCATAATATGTTTATGTTCCTGACAGTTTTATTTTTCATAAATTCTGTTTTTTTGTTTTTTTTTTCTTTTGAAGTTTCACTGTTGGGAAGGGTGTTTGGCTCCACCTTCTCCACTTTGCTGATGCCATTCATCAGTACTTACATCATGGTTGTCATTTTAGTAAGTTGTCAGGGATGTTACAGATTTTCATTACTGTTATGGGTTAATATACCATAGGAGCCAGGAAGGAACTGTGAGTGCCCTCACTTCTAACCCCTATGAATGCACAAAGAACATCTGAACCGCTCCTGTCCCTAATGCATCACACACAAATGGGAGATATCAACCACCCTCAGTCTCAGTCCCTCCCCTATACATTTATGAATTTAGGTACACTTTCTCTAAAAGTTCCAGTCCTCCTTATCCTATCCTGAACACCTTGAGTGCAGCATTTAAATAATATTGGTGAAATGGATTGAGTAATAAAGAAGATAAAGGGCACATATGAATAGCACAGAGAGATTTGGAGAGACAGTGATGCAAGATGATCAGTACACCAACTGGAAACTGGCATCACCAATTTTGGGGGGATGATTTGGGAATTAAGAGAATATCAGCAGAGAAGTTCCATGTAATCTCACAGTCATGGAAGGTTAGGAGAGATGGTGATGTGAGAGAAGTTAAATGACAAATGGGTGGAGCTATATAGGGTAAACCAGAAATGCACACTAGATTTGATGGGGCTGTGGAATATATATTTTTGTTTTCACATCAAGGAGCAATAAAGAAAGGAAATCTACTACTTCCTTCCAAAGCTTGGGGCACAAGAGCACAATTTCCTTGGAGGAACATGGACAAGTCTTGAAGGATAAATGAAGATTGCTATTTTATATAAATATTTTTCTCTCAAGTTAGTAGACTTAAGTAACTTTTCTTAGAATGCCCAGTGAAAATAGTGCCTAACCCACCATCATGTAGCACTTCATGTTCTTTAAGAGGGGAAGGAAGAAGGGGAAATCCTGGCACAGGCTTTGGTGCAACTTCTAGGTGGTCCAGTTTGTTCTCTGTCTTGTGTGACTTCAAGGACCAGATACCTGCATTAATTTAAGGCAATATTAATTATCATTGTCATATTCAACATGATCATTGTATCACACATGCAGTATTTACGTCTATATCTGTATCAATATCTATATATCTATTTCCACAAGCATGTAATAACATTGAAATATGTTCTCAGTTTAATCTTGGATACATTGATACATCATAGCACTGCTTAGAAAAGTTGCAATGGCTGCTCTCTGGGGGTTACATATTGTGCAGCAAGGAAACTGAACCCTAGGCACAGTCAGGAAACTCTCCTCAGTCCCTCTCTGAACCTGTCCCTGAGGTTGGTCAATGAGCACCCCTTATTTTCTGGCATACCCCTACAGACCAACTCCATCTTGTGCCTTGTAGGGATGGTTTGAGCCTGGGCTCACACTGACTTCCCACCCCATGTCTTTTGCACAGTAATACACAGCATGTCCTTGGCTCTCAAGCTGTTCAGCTTTAAGATAACTTTGTTCTTGGATTTGTCCGTGGTGATGCCAAGTCAGGATTGAAAAGTTGTGTTGTTTATGCTTCCACCATTTCATGTTGCACCAACCCACTCCAGGCACATTCCTGGACTGGTGGATCTAGCTTATATGATGGGACATGAAAGAGATTCCAGATGCAGTGCAGGTCAGGGGCAGGGACTGTTGGGCTTCTACATACCAGGTCTCAACTCCTGCAGCTTTACCTATGACAGGGCACCTGAGGACCAGGAGAACCACATTGAGTCATGTGCTCCGATCCATCTCTCCATTGCTTTCATATCTGAATCCTGAGACACTCACATTTGTGCAGTGTCACCAGAAAGAGGAAGAACTCCAAGAGCTTCATGTTCTTGTGGAGGAGGTCCATAGTGTTGAGAAATGTAATCCTGATAAGGATGGACCCGAATTTAAGTATACATTTGATGTGGTTTCATCTGGTTCCTTAAGTTGCTATTTTAAGGCATGAAGTATCTTTGTAAAGATTAAAGGAGAGTGGGGAGTTTCTTTCTTGGGGTTTCTTGGGAAGAGGATACTGGATATGTAGAGTTCTTCCTATTTCACTAAGCCAATGGTCATTTCATTCCAAGCCAGAAATTTGCTATAGGAGCTGATCAGGGAACCAGATATGGCAGAGGATGAAGTATGAAATTGAGCATGGGATCAAATTGTATCTCTTCCTCAGGAATACATTTTAAATGTCCAATACTTACCTCAAATCCAAGGCCATCAAAAGTTTGAGAAACCCATTTTATAATTTTTTTCTCATGTGTTACCTCAACCTTTTTATATATTCTAAGACTTTGAGGCAGCAAGAGAATGTAGGGATCACAGTGAATTCAGATAAAACTGTCAACAATTTTTTTTGCTGTGAATTCGAATGACTTTCAGTTAATTGCTACCGTAGGAGAACATATCATTAACCCAAATATGTTAATTCTTGGGCACATTCAAGGATTACTGTTGTAGTTAAATTCAGTAATGTAAGCTTATCAATATGTTTATCTTGGACACATTATACATAAATAGTTATTCTCAATGTTGTACAAATCACACATAGCCTCCTAATCATATTTATCCTTGTACAATCTGCATATCTGCAAGAAACATATGGACCTAGTGTTCTCTCCTTGTGCTCCAACCACTCCACATATGCTCTCAGGTTTAAAATAGTGACACTTTGTAGAAGGTCCCCAGTTCTAAATATGGTGGGTCAGGATTCTGCTCTTTATGAACAACTCAGGTATGCTAGAAGCATCCGGTACTGGCACTCTGTATTACTAAATTTTGGGTTCAGTGAAATGGTTTCCATTCCTTCGGGCAAAATTATATGCATGACCCCTGATTATAGAGCTGCAGAGAGGATGGTATACAGAATGAATGTGTTTGCCATGGGTTGAGGCAATCACATTGTCCAGGAAGCAAGTTTCCTTGAAAAATCACTTGAGCATTGCCTTCCTGAGACTGTGTGTTACTGAATCCTGGGATTCTGGCTGAGATTCATAAATCCATAAATCTGTAGTGGTGGAGATCACAGCACAGTTCCATCCCTTCCTTTTTCTTCAACCTTGAATACATGACCTCATTTCTCTGTTCTTCAGGCTGAGTAAAGGTAATTTTGGAATTTTAGAAGTAATATTATGTGTGAATTTATAGGTTTCCAGTCCTGTTAGATGTAATCGGCACTATTATTTGTGTGATTATCCCCCCAGGAACTAGAAGGGAATTCTAAGAACCTCATTTGCATGAGGATCAACCACTCTGTTTCTGCCCTGATTTGTCACACAAGTGTAACTGGGGAAGGTCAATCCCTCTCAACCTCACTGTCAACACCTCTTCATTGACCTATTTGTATACATTTATCTCTGAAAATCCCTTTACTCTATTTCATTTCATGAACATATCCTTAAAGGTAACATATAAAAAATTGGGTGTCACTTAACATTATTCATCTAAATTATGTAGTATATCTAATATCTCATTGTAGGTTATAGGAAAGTCACAAGAAGTAGAATAAGCTGGAATACATGAACAAATCTGGAACCACTTCTTAGGGCTAAGGAAAGTGGGATGAACTACTGCGGAACAACAGAGGGTAAGAGACGGCATTCAATATCCAGAGCCAGGTTGCTCAGATGGCCGTTAAGTCTTCCTTATTGTAAGATACCGAAGGCTGTTGAGAGATAATGCCATACATTATTGTATTGTATAGCATGAGTGAATATGTAGATGAGTTGCTAGGATCTATTCATCACAGGAAAGAAAGAAATATTAGGCCCTAGGCCTAAAAAGACCTTAAGATTTTTGTGGAGATTTTTAATCTCAATAGAAAATGTTAAAAGGCTGCTGGGAACACCCAAAAGAAATTAGCAATTTGTGAATAGAGAATACAGCAGTAAATGTTTTAAGGAGATACCTTTCAAGGTACCTGATATGAACACATAGAGAGGAACCAACAACCATGACAAGAGGGAGGGAAAGAAGTTAGTGTTGGGTTTCATTTTGAAGGCCATATGATGGTTTCTTATTTCCCTTCAAAGAAATAAGTGTATAAATTAAGGATGTTTTGTGAATAATATAAAAGTGAAGTCTAGATGTTTGAATATAATATGTATTGTTATTGGAGTAATTTTGAAAAGGGGCAGCATGAAATCTAGAGAGAAACATAGCAGTATTCCTCAGTAACGTTCAGTTAAGCTTCATTTGGTATTGCTCCATATTTAGGGCATCACTCTACTCATTTTTTGTTTTCTCTAGCCTCTATTCGAGGTCTTTGTTTAAACAGTAGTATTATAAAAGAAACATCCATATTTAGGCAAAAAATTTTTGTGATTCAGTCCATAAAGATTTTAGAGTAATCAATTTTGTTTTATAGGAAATATGTTATTGAAAATGTGGGTACTGATCTGAAAGGAGGAAAAGCATTAAAAATAAGTAAATACTTATCTAAACAGCATCAATTCCCTTGGCCATTGATTACAAAACCACAGATTAATTCAAATAACAACTCCTCACAGGAGCTGATATATCTGAGTTAATATGTTAAGATATGGTCAGCTTTATTGATACAACTTCATTCTCTCCAAAAGGGATCATTGCCTCAGGAACATGTGACATAGTTTTAGATGAGAAATCAGGAGAGATGGACTGTTGGGGTCATTCCTAGTGCTTCAAGTAAGCATTTCAAAAGTAATGCCCACTAAGGCTCTCCAGTTCAGTTTCTTATCTGCCTATGACACTTGATGCTTCTATCAACATGTACATATATTATGGCAGTCAACTGGAGGACAGCACTGACATGCTCAGCATATCAGACAGGAAAATTGAGGAAAGCAATGACCTGAGTACTTAAATGCTTGGATTCACCAGATTAAAGTCACTTACACCCAGTCTGCTTGTTTCTTTGGATAATGAATTGTCTAGTTATTTAGGATTTCCCATGGTATTCACTTTAATTTCTGCTGAAAGAGCCAAGTTTAAAAATGGAGAGGTATTAAGATGAAGTAACAGTTTTGAAAATTAGCCTGAGATCCAGATAATTTCAAAATGAGTGTGTGGTGAGCATCAGAAAGACAAGTAGACTTGGATTAATCCCAATCTTGTGGTCAAAGTGGAGGGGCCCTTTTTGGGACAAAGGTGCTTGAGCAAATTTTATGATGATTTGATCTATAGTGAGATGACTTTCACAGGACTTAGCAGTCCTGTCACTGGAAAAGAAGAAGTATGGAGCATATGGTGTTTTGGTTCATATGTCAACTTGACCAGGTTATGTTTGGGCCAGCAAAAACTGGCTGGAGTGTTACATCATCAGTAATTTGATTTATTCTGTGTCTGATTATATCTACCACCAGCTAAGGAGATTCAAAAATGAGAGAAGTCTCATCTAATTAATTGAAGTCCTTAAAATGAAGGTGGTGATTTCTGCAGTCAGAAAGAAAAATATCCAATCTTTAATTTTTAAAGCCCACTTCTCCTGGGGAATTCATTGAAAGCTTTCCTTGGTGTTTCTAGCTTGCACCTTGCTCTACATAATTTGAACTTGCCAATCCCCACAATAATATGAGCAAATCCTACGAAAAAAATCTTATAATATTCACATATATTTATATTTTACATATATCCTGTTAGTCCTAGTAAACCCTGAATAATGCAAAAATAAGTTACTCCCATGGGGAAAAGTTAGAAAGCAGGAGTATAGGATTAAGAACAAGACTCAAACTGAGCAAAAGAATTACTAATATTGATAATGGAATTTGGTGACCCATGAGAAAATTAGAAGCCAGATCATCTAAGTCATCACATAATCTGGGTAGGCTGGAAATAAACTGATGAGAGGAAATTGAAAAGCCAGGAAGACATAGTTGCATGGCATAAGTCAGGGACAACTATTAAACTCTCTGAGGTTATAAGTTATTTTATTTAGTAGAGCATCAAAGAGAAATGACTAAAAGGAGCTCCATTTCATTCTTAACCATGGGGCATGAGAGAAGAATTCCCTTAAAAGGATGCTGGGTTGATATTATTTTATTTTACTGCAAAGGAAGGTAAGCCAAGATGTGAAGGATATAGAGATATAGATAATCATATATATTATTTTCTGAAAGTGGAAACAAAGAACAATGATGGTGGAAGTGACTGGATTATTGGCTTGGGAAAAGCAGTTTGAGAAGACCCAGCACAGGAAAGATGTCCACTGGAGGATATGCTGAAGCTCATCATGTCACTATGAGAATATTCTCCTGGTCATAGAATGGTATGTAATTGTGCTCCCAGTAGAATCAAGACCTATTATGGAAAACTAGCACTGAAACTGGTGGTCTCACCCTTACTAGAACACTTATCTACACTGTGAAGATCACAATAATCACAAATCAAAAGTGGGAAGGTAAAGAAAAGTCATCACCCATAATCACAATGCATGGCTCTGTGCTTGGAAACAGGAATTGTGTTGTCAGCCGAGATGTTCCAGCAAAGGGAACCCCATGGAAATTAGCAACCTCATGGTAGGACCAGAATGCAGAGGAAACTTCAGTATATAATGGATACCTGACTTCTTCTTCCCCCATCTTTAATACTGAGAAATGATACAAGAAGGATACAACCCTAGCCACACATTTACTGTGCCAGCCCCATGGCCATCCAACCCATTGCCATTATTCTCAGCACCTCAAGGTGTGTCTACTTTGTCAGTGGCTTATTGACCCCCATGGTGTGGCTGTAACCAATAAGAGATTTCAAAAAGTCACCTGGGTAGTAAGAAATGTCTGAGTTGAACTTCATGATTTAAGTCCCCCTTATTCCCTAGGATTAATTCCACTGCCTTCTGCTGGTCCCTGGCCATGAACAAGGGAGTTGAACCCTGAATAGTGCATAGAATATTCATCACTCTATGAAATAAAATTTGTGTTATTATTATTACAATATAAGGAAGTTAAATGTAATGTAAACCTAAAATATCATCTGATAAAGCTCAAATTTAGATAGCCCAAATTGCAACCTGAGACATGAAGGTGGAGAATATTTGGGCCTGCTAACTTGTGGCTTTCAACAATGTCATCAGCAGAGGTTTGGGAACACTAGGAACTGTGGCAGTTTCACAGAGCTTCACCTATTAATACATTACTCCAACAGGATACTCAGAATGGTCTTAAGTATTGATTGCATCTAGATTTGCATACCCCACAGGGACAGCTATAGAAGCTCCACATAGAATTTGTTTATACACATTGAAACAAGTAGGCTTGCCATTGGATTTTAATTGCCTCCTGTTCAACCTCCCCTAAGGTATTAACACATGTATGGCAGGAAGTGTTAACAAGAGCACATCTGCATCTTTTTTGAGCTAGCAGGAAATTTAAAGAAATGTGATTTCCAGACGCAATTTTGGGTAGAGCATATCATGAATTCTGCTTAGCTTGTAGGGCACATGATGTGGACTCAGCAATGCCAACCAAAGAGGTTGACAGATTGCATGTCATATGTTAACTAGTGAACACATGGGAAAGATGAGCAAGACATTTGTCAATTTTATTGCCTGAAGAATTGGCACATCTCAGGATGTTGCAGAAGAAGTATGCAGAGCTAATGTATGTGCCATTACTCTTGCCACATGGTCATCCTTGTTTCAGTCCAAATGTGAGGAAGGGAATATAAGCTCCATATGCATCAATCTGACCTGATCTAAAAGGCAAAAAATTGAGGGGTTAAATGGCAAAGTCAGCCATTGTTCAGGTACCCTCCTGTCACAATGGCCTAGGCCAGTCTTACTTCCAGGTCTTCGTTGGGTCAGATCTGTAGTAAATAGGATAAGGGAATAGTAACAGCTTCTGGAATTGTGGTCATGCAACCATTTTCAATGGGAGACATTTCTCTCAGTCTAATTGCAGTAACATTTTCCTTTTAAGATCACCCTGTTTTCCTTTCTCCATGTGCTATAATGTCACCAATTTCCCATTAATCCAAGTGCCTTCCTCATGTCTCCCAGTCCAATTCTACCCCTTCCTGATATGGGAGTTGTCAGGACTCCTCCAATGTGTCCCATGATCATACCCAAGGGAAATGCTAGAGCAACCAATGTTAGGTATTACTAATTTCTAGTATACATGGGTCATGTCCTGTGGGTCCTTCCCTTTAGATTTCACCTCACATATACTAGGCACTTCTATACCCTTCCTTTATCCCACTCCTACACCTACTGGTCCTAACCTCACACCATCCTGGGAATTGTGTGGATTGCATAATGGTGTAAAAATCAGGACAATCCTCTGACAGTGGCTGGAAAAGAGAGTCCCAAGTGGTGTATACTTATTCCCAATTTTGGGGTCAGACCTCATCCTGATAAGTACAAGGGCAGATGTGAAGCAAACATTGGTTTCCTGTTCCACCTTTGTCTCCTCCCCCAGCAAGGAAGGAAGATAAATTTGACTTTCCCTTCTAGGGAATTGCTGAGTTCACCTCCCAAATGGTGAGATTAGGGTGCACAGTCCAAGCAATAAGACAGGTGACCAGGTATAGAAATCAAAGTTCTTTTAAATGACCATTTAAGTTCTCCAAAGTGTGGGCTGCCTGTGCCTTGTAAGTGACATGTAATGTCCATCTATTCCCTGAGTCTGGGCCCATTATTTAGTGTATTGTGCAGTAAAATGTGGTCCTTGGTCACATGAGATGTCACCTGGTACACTAAGAAATGGCAAAGCCAGTTTTCCAAATATTCCTTTTATGTAATGCATGGGCATGACAAACTAGAAAGGCAAGACCACAGGCTAAAATAAGTGTCCACTGCAACCAAGGCATAAGAAATTGGAATGGCAGGAAAGGGCTTATGTGATCTAATTGCCATACACAATCTGGTACAGCCCCACTTAGAAGAGCTATTAAATATCATTTCAGGCTCTGGCTTGTAATTATCATTTCTCACATTGGTAAATGGAAGATAGGGCCATTTTTAATAAAAAGGTACTCCATGTTGTTGGACCCATATTTTAATCATGCCAGAATTTCCATGTTCAGTTCAGTAGCAAATATATGAGCAATAGAATCATCCATGGGAAATTCAGCTATTTCATGGATATCATCAAGGGAGTATTAGGGAGCCAAAAGGTGTGCTGATGCAAAATACCAGAAATTGGTTTGTTTTTATAAAAGGTATTTATTTGGGATAGAAGCCCACAGTTACCAGGCCATAAAGCATAAGCTACTTCCCTCATGAAAGTCTATGTCCATGTGTTGGAGCAAGACAGTTGCTGACATCTTCCAGTGTTTAGACTTCTTGAGTTCCTCTTCCCAGGGCTCCATTTCTCTCTGGGCTCAGCTCCTCTGTTTCCTCCACAAGGTCAGCTGTAGACTATGAGGCTCCCTGAGCTTTGCCTCTCTCCCTAAGGTCAGCTGTAGACTATCAGTTGAATGGCTCATCTCTATCCTGGGGCCTACCCTCCTTCCTCATGACCAAGCTCCTCCATCTGCTCACCTCCCCAGGCTCCAGCATCAATATTCCAACCTCAGAACTCCAACTCAAAACTCCAACTCTGTCCTTTGCCAGGTCTTTCATCTTTGACACCCCACAGACCAAGGGGGGGGCTCATTGCCCTACTGATGTGGCCCAATCAAAGCCCTAATTATAACTTAAACCTGCCCAGATGAACAGACCAGTTTACAAGCATAATACAATATCTATTTTTGGAATTCTTAACTATAACCAACTGCCAAACTGCTACAAAGGATATGTTCATTGTCTGCATCTTCCTGTCTGGGTTCATCCTCTACCTCTGTCTCAGGATGATCTGCCAAAATCAGCTCTCTCCATCCCTTACTGGTTAGGTTGTTCCAATTATGTGCCTCATGATATCCTTCCTTGCCATGTGTATCAACATGGGTATGACAGATGGTGCATTTCCATGATACTAATTGTGCCCAAAGTTTATTTCTCTATACACAGGCACATTTAATTCTCTAAACTTTTTGCATCCTTGAATTTGAACAGACTGCTAAGCAATTGCCAATGGCCCACAAGATGGTAAGCTGGTACATGGCAGTCCTTGAATCTGAGTTTTCCAATTCTAAAGGGATCACTCATAGTTCACCCAATTGGACATATTTCCAGTGAGGCAATACAAACAGCAGTTGCTACACAATGCATGTCAGATGACATCAGTATGTATGAATCAACAATAATCCAGTGCTGAGCATATGGTGGTGCATCCTTGAGTTGGGGTCCCAAGGATGTCAAGGCCATGGGGTACAGGCCCCCATGTGGTATTGCAATAAGATTATCATTTAGGGGGTCTCTGCCACCCATTCACACAGGCACATCACTCCTCATGGTGTCAGGAAGACATGGTATATCTCCTAGATGATGGTCCACTGCTGGCATTGCCTGGAAGATTGTTCTGACTACCCAGAACCCAGAACATGATGTGGATATCTGACCTCATCAGGACCCAAGATCTCAGTAATCCTTTCAGTTTCCATCAAAACCCAATAATATACAAGAAATTGCCTCTGAAAGGCCTTGCAACCCTGGGCTTCATCTCAGAACTTCTTGGTCCAGAAGCCAAGGATTCTGTGAATTCCTATTGCTCCCTCTTTCTGCCAGAGAGGCATTTGGCTGGGGTGCAGGTTGCAGAAACATGTAACTCATATGGAGATCCAGACTCTAAATTTACAAGAGGCAGGGCAGGTAAAATATCCACTTCTACCTACTGCTGGGCCTGCTCCTCTTCTTTCTTCATTGGAAAGTACCTGGTTTCTGTGCCAACTGATAGAGGGCTGCCAGGAGGATACGGAGATCTGGCCAATATGCAAATAGTTCAATGTATTGAATCACAGGTGATAAAGGGCTACTTCTGCATTGAAACCCAATCATCTATAGCCAGCCATCATGCTCCTCTGGATTTTTCACTGGCCACAAGGGCAATTATAAGCAGAGATAGTGGAGCCAGTTACACTGCCAGATAGAAAATCTAGTAATGTCCTTTTCCCCAACATGGAGGATATATTGCCACTGCTGGACAATGCAGTGAGGAGATGGGAGATCTGGGGTTCAAGGTCAGTTACTCACTAAAACATGATGGCCAGAATTTGCTGGAATGCGACAGCATATCCACGCAATCACTGCTAGAACATGCAGTGGTGCAGGGCATCTACTGTCTCAATGCATATCCCGGCAGGAAACATTGCCACAGAAAGGTCTAAAGAACCACTGGTCCACAGGGTGACATTAACATCCAGCCTCCATACCAGTGTGGTATGTCCAAATCCTCCCAACACTGTTCACTGTCTCACCTCTTTGCTTCTCCCAAGAAAATGGTCGTCTGGGCACCTGTATGCAAAAGAAAGTTAGAGATCTGTTTACTGCCCCCAAATTGCACATGTACTGTGGCATTAGCCCTACAGTCCCTGGGGGTAGGTTGGGATATTTACCCTGCAACTATGTCACTTTTTAAATTATTTCAAGTGTGGGTAGAATGGCCTCTTCCAGAGGCCTGACTCCTCAGTCAGTGTGGAAAGGATGTGGGTTATTTGAAAACTCTGCCTCCTCATCCACCACATGGACCTGAGAATCATTGGAAGGGGTTATGCAGAAGCAGATTGCCCCTGCTGAGACCATGGCCTTCCTTCTAGTTTTTTTTTCCAAATTTCTCAGAGGGAGATTTGTTCTATGCTATCATTGGGTGCTCTTTTCTCTAGTAAACATAAGAACACACCTCAGCAAGTAGGGGTCATGAGTGGGCCATGTCCCCTTATCTTTCAGCAGCATGGGTGTCCAACTGTCTGTCCCATTGGTCTGAGAGCATGCAGTATTACTGGGCATGCACCCAAACAATGTAATCCCTCCCTTCCCTGCCAGTCACCACCATGGCCACTCCATTAGCATGGGAGCCCCTCCCCCAAGTGGGAAGAGTACAATAAACTTCCAAAATTTCATCTCCCACAGAAGTACCATGTTGAGTAGAAATTGTTAGCTTGCATCTCCACTCATGGAAGCCCTTTCTAACTGGCTGTGTTGGAATATACACATGCCAATACCCAATTATCTCAGTGTAACTACAGCTTAGTCCTTCTTACTTGAAATCTGAGTGGGAATTCAGGGGAGGCCACCCAGAGTGTGGTAAGCTCATCTACTTCTCTTTAGGTCTCAGGCAAATGTTAGGACTGTACTCTTTCCAGCCTTGGCTCATCTTGGTGCAAGCTGATGCTCCTTCCCCACAATCTGCTTTCCCCTCTCTTAACTCTAATAGAATGAGAGTTGGAGGATGGGCTAGACCCCAGTTCACCAATATTTTTTGGTTCAGTTTGGTTGAAAAGGGCATTCATTACACCCTCATCATAAAGTCTGACAGACATGACAAGAGGTCCCTTCCTGGCTTCTGAAAATACCTACCTTTCTTGTCACATATCTACTTCTACATGAAATCTTACACATTCATTTCTCATCTTCAGTTTTAATAGTCTCCTGATTAATAGCTAGTCTCACACAACCTCAGAAACAGTCTGAGTAGCATAAAGGCACTGACTTTGGTTGGTTCCACTAAAACAATGAATGATTAATCTTTATGCTTAAAAGTTGATATTATATTCTAACTATGACTTTACTTATTATAATTACTTCACATTAGTTACATAATACAATATTTGTCCTTCTGTGTGTGATATAGTTCACTCAATATGATGAATAAAGTTTTCCAGGTGGGGGGGGCAGTGAATAGGGAATTAATACTTAATTTGTACAGAGTTCCTATTTGGGGTGTTGGAAAAGTTTCCATATTGGATGGTGGTGATGTTAGAACATCATTTTGAACATAATCAACAACAACAAATTATGTATTGCAGTATGGTTAAGGGCAAATTATTAGGGTGTATGTTACTAGAATAAAAATTAGAGAAAATGAGACTACATAATGCAAACATGTTTTCTTATTTTAAACTATGGAATATAGTTGATAGTACAATAATAATATTTTTCTTCAATTATTACAATGATATTACACTGATGCTAGTTGTTGGTAAGTAAATGGGAACTATGTATTTTCTACATGAATTGTCTGTATACCTACAATTCCTCTAATAAAAAATGAAATTATATTTGAATATGTGACTGATATTTTTGTTTGCATGTAAACTCCTTAATCCTTAGTCTTTTTATTATAAGATATAAATAATTCAACTCTGAATCATATTATATGCTTTCTTCCTTTAATAACTCCTTAATTTTGGTTTCCCTTATCTCTTGGCAAATCACTCAGTTTTTATTAATACTGTATTTCATTCCTCATTATGAGCTGAATCTTTTTTCAGTGATCACTTCTCTTTTGGCTGAAGACCCCACTTTGTTTTTCTCTTGAGTATACATCTGGTGGTAAAGTATCAATATATGAAACGTACATCTTGACGGTCTGAAGCAATTTTAATATTTTCTCAATTTAGTAATCATTAGTGGGAAAATTTGTCTGCAATTCCAAACTCACAATTAACAGAAAATAATCTGTTAATATTAATATAAATTAATTAATATTTTATTTGACATATCTGTTTTTTTATTTTTTTTAAATTTTACAGGAGGTCCCGGGGATTGAACCCAGGTCTCTCCATATGGGAGATGGACACCCAACCATTGAGCCACATCTTCCCCCATGACATACCTATTTAAATCCATTCTGAGTTAATGGCCACATGTTATTAAACAAAATTATGTGTGTGTTTGCTACCCCTATCTCTCCTTTAACCAAAGCCATATATATGTACTATGCAGAAGAGATTGAACAAACTCCATTGAATAAAGGGTAGGAGAGTTGTGAGCTCTACAACTGCACATTGAGAATCAGAAATAAGGACAGTGTTTCCCAGAGCTAGTGTCTTCTAACCTTATTCCTATATACAAACTTCAATTACTCCCATCAATCCTCTCATTCCTTCATTCATTCCTTCATTCATTAAGCCTTTCACTATGATTAGACAGAGCCTCTATGTGTTAAGGATAATTCTAACCTCAAGGTTTTCCCTGCACCAATGTGTTTACTGACAAGACTCCTCTCTGAGCTCACATTAGCCTTTCCATATCCATGATTTGTCCCCTGTTATCTCTCACATAGCTAAGTACTTTCATTAACCCATGTGCTCTGGTTTCTGTATCATTCCAAGTCATCCCCTCTGCACACTAGACCTAATTTGTTCTCAGCTCATCTTCGGGGAAATATCACCTAGGAAATGCTTTGAAATGCAGAGAATTGCATGACAGAGAGGACCAGGACAAAATGAGGAAAATACAAAAGCATTAAAAAGATAGTGATCCCTCAACATTTGCATTCATTGCTCAAGAGGAAACCACCACTGAAAAGGTATCCTTTCCTTAAATCTGCAGCTGATACAATGGTTGGCCCCTTGATCTGGGGTTTGAAGTATCCCCTCCCAATGACCCCAATCCCAGCCTCCTGGGGCCTCCCTCAGGGAGGTGTTCACCTGAATTCACATTGGCTCATCCTCACTATGTCTCACACAGTGAAACCTGGCTGCAGAAACAGCATCTACTTTGAGTAGCCTCTGGAGGTGGTGAGCTGGCCCGTCATGGAGTCTGCATAGATCTTTGTGTTCCCATCATGGCTTATTAGGGCCACCATCCCAGCCCATGCCCTGCATCCTGATGAGACAAGTTCAAATATTAAATGTTGGAGATGAATCCAGAGGTCATAGGATATCCACAGAATCCTCCTGGGCTTCCTCATGCCTCATATTTCAAAAGATGTTACCTGCTGCACTGCACAATGGGAATCTAAGTTCATAGGGGCATTATTCATGATTGTCAAAATTTGGAAACAACCCATGTGTCCACTAACTGATGAATGGATAAAGAACCTGGTTTATTCACATGGTGGAGTATTATACAGTGGTAAGATGAAATGAAATTGTAAAGCATATGACAATGTGAATGAACCTGGAGGACATTATTTAGAGTGAAGCAAGCCAGAGAAAAAGGGCAAATACTGTATGACTGCATTACTATGAACTAAATATTTTGTGTAACATATTATGTGATTCCATTAATATAAAATGTAAACATAAATCAATTTAACAATATAACTTCTTAAACTAAATGTCTCAAAAAAGGAAATAATATTGATAAGAGCAGATATTTGTGAAGTATAGAAAACATTGAAAAATATATCATTTGTAAAAAATTTCTATATCAATAAATCTTGCATTTAATTAATCTCTATAAAGAGTATTCAGGAAAGACCAAAAACTCAGCAGTACAGAGTGAACTTAAAAAATATATCAAATTATATTTATTAGAAATATTTTTCAGAAGAAATAAAATGATGACATTACAAAGTACAAGAAATAATAAAATACTTCACAAAGAGGAGTATATGCTAATGTAATATGAGGAAAATACTACATTCAAAAGTAACCAATGGTATTCACATTGTTAGGGAAGAATAATAGTTTCTCTTTTTGTGTTGGTATATGTCTTCATTTTCTAGAGCTATTATGACAAATACAACAGAACAGGTTGGTTTAAACAATCAGAATTAGTTTTCTCACAGTTGTGAAAGTTATTTCAAAATAAAGTCCTCTCCAGGTCATGATTTCTCCCAGATTCTATAGCACTCTGGTGCTGTCCTGCCAGTATTCTGAGGGTTCCCTGGCTTCCACCTCTGTCCCTGTCACATGGAAATCTACCTCATTTTCTGGCTTTTATGATTTCTGGCTTCCAATGATTTGTGACTTCTACTGAGGTGCTGTGTCCCAATTTCCTTTGCTTCTAAGGACTCCAGTAATATGTTTAAGGGCCACCATCATTCAAATTGGCCTCATTTCCATAAAATTCACATATATCGTATAAACAAATGAGTCCACAGTTTAACTAATAAGACCATCTTCTAAGATCATATTTACAAAATTATGCACAACCACAGGAACAAAGGTTAAGGATTGAACATGTCTTCTTTGGAGTACATGTTTCATTTCCAGTCTTCCCTAATGACTGCATAATGTCAGGTTTTTCAAACATGCAATATGAATTTAACCCACCCAAATATCCTCAAATCTTCAACTGTTTTGGTAGCAAAACTAAAGCTAAACTTTCATCAAAATCAATTATGAGGTGGTGTCTTCTGGGGAAGATGATGGAACAGTGAGCCACAGGACACATTCCTCTTCCAGCTAGTGGACAGGAAGAAACCCTTTGGAAAAACATTCTGCATCTCCAGAGGCCAGGGAAAGACTGTAGGATATTGAGGGAAAAGTGAGAGAGAAAGTCTGAGAAACTGTGGCAGAAAAAATGTGAG
Source organism: Cabassous unicinctus (assembly GCA_029593785.1). NCBI lineage: Eukaryota > Metazoa > Chordata > Mammalia > Cingulata > Chlamyphoridae > Cabassous > Cabassous unicinctus. The sequence goes on from JAQZBX010010135.1 coordinate 32,986, forward strand.
TGAATTGCTCAGTGGCATTGGCCAGCACCCATCCCCCACCCTGGAAGCTTGCCTCCTGTGTGGTCCATGGCTGGCTGCCCCAGATGGAGGGGGGTGTGAAGGTCTTCCAACCTGTCCACATGGGAGGACTTGGTCAAGTGCTGATCTTGGCTTCTGATTGACCCATTTGGAATGCTGGTTCCCAGCTGTGAATCATGGTTCTAGCCTGCCCTGAACAGGAAACCCCACAGCCATTGTTTCAATTCCTTCCTTTATTGCTGCCTCTCTCAGCTCCTAACCAGGTGTCATCAGGCAGGGCTGTGTTATCTCACATGTGGATCCAGATTAGAGCCACTGAGCCCTGCAGTTGACTGAGGAGGTACGGATTTCACTCAAATCCATCTCCAGGGAATAAGTGAGGCAAGTGAGCCGAGGCTTTCCTGAGGAAGAGGCCCACCTGAGAGCACAAAAACAAGATTGCAAACCTACCATAATCCACATTTCCTCTTCTCTCTGCACAATGCAGCACCTTCCACATAGGTGATAGCTTAGGAAGAACTCCCAGAGATCCTGACAACAGAGAAGCCTCTGACCACCCCATGATGGATCTGCTACCAATGAGAATTGGGGGAATTTTCCCAGTCCCTCAGGTTAGCTGTCCCAAACAGGATCAGGTCGGGTGTGAGTATGGATCACATTACAGGCTTAATAAGTGCAGGAGCCCCATTCTTGATGGAGAGAACAAGATGAGGTACCTGAATGACTCACCTTGGACTAGGGCAGATTGTCCCCTCTTCTGTTCCTTTAACCTGAGGTCATGGGGCTCACCATGGTGTTCTGGAGCTAAGTCTGACAACCAAAATCTCTGACTAGCCTGATAGAGAAGGGATACACATGATCACATACTGTAAAAAGAAAATGCGGGCTTAAATTTTCAATTAATTTGAAATTATTCTGCCATAAAATAATTTGTTCTTATGGTGATTAAACAATCATGCATTTTCAACTTTATTAATATTATTATTATTATATTTTGCCTGGGCACAGCCAGGAAAGAGAATTAATTCCACAAAATTAACTGCACAGTGTCAGAATATTAGTTGAATCAAAGTTTGTTCATACTTCCAGTCATATCCAGAAGAATAAAATGAAGAAATCTAATTCATATGTGTGAATACATTATATTATAATTAATAATAGCATTGCAGATACATTTTCTGCTTTTGAATCTTGGAATCATCATGCCATTAGAATAAATATAGAGGAGAATTCTGAGGAGTTAAATACTTTTAAGCAAGAAGATGAAACCCTATATCATTACAGAAATCCCATGCTTGCCAAAATCTTCCTTGCCCCTGAGGCTGGGGTTGGTCCCTACTCTGGGTATGTCCCAAATTCCCCCTCATTTCCAGCCCCATCATGTATGGGGAGGTTTGTGTCTGGGCTCACAGTGACTATCCTTCACCAGTTTCTCTTTTTTTTTCAATATATAGTTTTTATTTTTTAAAATGATGCTTAGATTACATAAATATTACACAAAAATATAGGGATTCCCATATGCCCCATTCCTCACATCTTGCACACCCTCCCACATAAACAACAGCCTTCATTAGTAGAGCACATTCATTGTAACTGATAAATGCATCCTGGGGCATTTCCACTGAGCATGAACCATAGTTCACATTGTTCCTTGGGTTTCTTGCACAGTAAAACATGTCTATGTCCTCTGCTATCATAGAGATCAATCTGCAGAGAGAATTGGTTCTTGGACATGTCTCTGTAATGGAGATTTGGCTCCTGAAGGAAGGAGCATAGTGAATGTTCCCACTGTCACATATTCATGCAGCTCCTTCTCCAGTGGCTGATGGATTCAATGCCAGCAATAATCACTGGTTGGGGTCAGATACCATAGACAAAGCAGGTAAGTGACAGGATCTCTGAGGGCTTCACCAGTCCTGGTCCTGACTCCTGCAGCTGCACCTGGGACAGAACACCTGAGGACAAGGAGAACCACAGTGAGTCTTGTACTCAGAGGCAGCATCCTCCTTACCTCCATGGATAAATCACCTGAAACCCTCACATGTGAGACCTTCCATGAGAAAGAGGAAGATCTGAAATGGTTTAACATCCAGGACTTGCAGACAATATTTTTCTGGTTGACAGAGATCCTGAATACAAGCCTGTGTGTGCCATCATTTAGTCTATTGGACTAATTGGCAACTTGCATGTGGGAAGGCCTTTTGTATGTATAGACCCAAGGCAAGGAGAGTTACCTGGACCCTTAGGGCTATGAGGCTTTTCTGGGAGGAGGATGCTTGCCAAATCCTAGGAGGACAAATTCCCATCCATGGGACCCCACTTCAACAAGGACAGGATTTTCTTTTTCCATGAACTGCTAGTGGGCACTTAAACATATTTATTTCCTTCAAGATGAATCTTGAAGACCTTATGTTGAGTGAAGCAAGCCAGGCACTGAAGGACAAATATTACATAAACTCATTGATATAAATTAAGTAAATTGAGCAGACTCACAAAGCTAGAGTCTGGAAGATAGGTTCACAAGTGTTAGAAAGGGAGAAGAAGGTTGTGAGCCAATGCCCATAAGGACAAAATCTATGATAAGTTGGAAGTGAGTAGTTGTGATGTGCAGAGACATGACAGTGGTGCAGTGATACCTTTTCAATAGATGGTGCTAGTTTGTCTGGGGTTTGGGTTGAGAGGGTGGGTTGGACTGTCCATGAAATTTGGGGGAGGGTTGGGGGAGGGAGCAAATGAAAACTGGGGATTGGCAGGTATGTGGTTAAAACTACAACACGGGAATGTTCTTTTGGTAACATGGCAGGGGAGGGTTACCGGTTTAGGGTGTTGGATGTGGGGAGCATTTGGGACAGGGCATAACTGGGGCAGGCTTCTAGGTAGTGTGTGAGTGTTCCTCTTGTCATAATGGGTTGTATCAGTCTGTGGAGACCCACATAATGAGCAAGAAGGTGTTGAACTCCCATCCTGGGAGTCCTGCTATGTTCTCAAATATAGGGACAGGATCTCTTGAGAGCATAGGCAGTATCCAATAGGGGAGGACAGAGCAGTATGTCAAGCCCTCAATGTTGCTGCAAGTAACTATGAATCTTGTTCCTTGAAGAGTGAAACTTGGTGGTTGCCATGGGTCCCAAGGGGAAAGGAAGGGAAGAATAGAATAGATGGAAAATGGGGCATTTTCGGGGTGATGGAAGTGTTCTACATGATCTTGCAATGATTAATACAGGCCATGTTAAATCTCATCAAAATTTATAAAAGTGTACTGTCCAAAATGTTAACTGTAATATAAACCTTTGACCATGGTTGGTTGCTATGTCTCAATATTTGTACATCAATTGTAACCAATGTACCATCCACATAAAAAATGTTATTTATATGGGAAGGGGAAAGGGGGGAGGATGTTGGTATACGGGATTCCCTATATATGATACATAACTTTTCTGTAAACTTAAACTTCTTTGAAGACAAGATGAAAAAAGTAAGACACTGGGGCAATAAACAGAAGAATATGTCACCATACATATAAGACAACAGATCTTACAGTTATGAAAGGCATTATGTCAAAAAAATTTAATATTTTTCATTATTTTTATTGTTCCAAATCTTTATTTTTAATTTGTAAATTTTTGTATTTTATTAATTTTTAAAACTATCATTATTATTTTATTTTCTTATTAATTGTATTTGGCTATTTTGTTGTCTTCATTTCTGAAGAAGTTTTGGATCACAGAAGGGTAACAGCTATGACATAGGAGGATCATTTTTGTTGAGTGTCAGTGATGGCAGATACATGAGAGAAAGTTTACCTGGGCTTATATATAAGGCATATAAACGTGTTCAATTGTTCATGGGGCATTGTCATGGTGGATGTAGATTCCCACTGTAACTGAAAAAATATCAAATTCCTACCCAGGGGAGCTCTGCCACATTCTGTAATGGAACAGCATGAATCCCTGAGTACAGGGGAAGTGACTAGTGAAGGAGGATGGTCCATTGATGGGTCCTTAATACTGGTGACTGTACTTATGAACCTTCACTCTTGAAATTGAAACTTATCCTAATCTTATAGAGTGTCTAAGAATTACCTCCTGAGACCCTTCTTTTTGCTCAAATGTGCCATCCCTCTAAGCCGAACTCAACATATAAATGGATTAACATTCCCCCAGCATGGGACATGACTCCTGGGGATGAGCATCCCTGACACCAAGAATTACTACCAAGCACCAACTAGCAATGCAACTGGAAAAGACCTTGATCAAAAGGGGGAAAATGTGAACACAAATGAGTTTATATGGCTTAGATACTTCAAAGTGAGTCAGGAGGTAATTTGAGAGGTTATGCTTATGCATGTCTCAGCAGGATCTCATTGACTGCCAAACTAAATACTGCCTCAAACAATGAGGCTCATGAGGCCTCAGGAAACATCCAGACACTATAGACAGGTTATATTGCTCAGGAATTTGATGCCTTGCCCCTGGGCCCTACTTTGGTACTTATGCTCCCTCAGGTGACAGATTTGGATTCAATTGTTTTTACCTAAACATGGCTCTTCTGACTCTTCTATTTGAAACTATTATTAGTACTAGTATTGATAGTTGTATGTTTAAGATACTGTAATCTTTGGGCTGTACATGTGACAGATAGGCCCTGAATCTAAACAGAGTTGCAACACCTACTCTCCATTACATTGGACTCACCCAGGAAAACTAAAAAGAGGATGATGATGGACAAAGACCATCACAATGAACCAAGAGACTCTACAACTGTAAGGAAGAAAGTCACATCCATCTACTGCATGGGATTCAAGCTCCCTCTCAGTTAGAGGTGGAGTGGGCATCACCACCCCAGAATCCTCAGGAATGGGGAATGAACTATGGACTAAAATAGACTTACAGGTATTCTACTATAAACTTATTGTGATTCTAGCAATGGAAGAAATTATATTATTGATGTGGAGGCAGTGCCCACTAAAGGTTCTGAGGGCAGGGAGATGGAAAAACAGGTGAAATATGGGGGCATTTTTGGGAGTGGGGAATTGTCCTGAATGACATTACAACAACAGATACAGGCCATTATATATCTTGCCATATACTACAAAATTGTGTGGGATAGAGTAGAAACTACAATGCAAATTATAATTCATGCTTAGGGGCAATGCTCCAAAATGTTTTCATCAATTATAATGAATTTACCACACTAATGAAGGATGTTGTTAATATGGGAAAATGTGGGAGGTATAGGAAGCATGGCATATGGGAATCACTTATATTTTTATGTAAAATTATATAATCCAAATATCTTTTTTTAATTAAAAATTGTATTTTTAAAATTATATATCAAATAATTTCAATGCCTGAAAATAGTTAAAAGGAAAGTTAACTGAAGTAGGATGAGAAAGCTTATTAGAGGAGATCAGGACCTCCTGTTTAAGAGCTGGAGCTATGGGCTGGCCTCTTGCTGGAAATGGGAGGGGAAGGGACTGCATCTTTAACCTTAGTAACCCAGGGTACTCAGCAGGGAGATCAAACACAGGATTCTATGGAAACTACAGGGGCCACTTCCCTGATGCCTGCCAGATGCTCTTACACAGACCATGCATGGTGAATCCAGAGATTCAGGGGACTTTCAGGGTGTCTCTTATCTCTGTTATTCTCCTCTATGGTCACATAAGTGAACACCTGCAAGAACAGAACAATAGGGGTGAAAGCCAATTCATACATTTACTCTACCCATAACACAAGCATACACACATGCATGCACACACTGGGACACACCTGCACACATTACACATGCACACTCACCCATCTACTCTCCAGTAATACACCCACACACACTCACAAGCACCTACATATGTGTGCACACTCAAACACATACACATACTTGCACACACTGGATATACAGTCCATAGAGTCACTGTTCTCAATGGACAAAGAGCCCCATGGTAAAACCTAAGGAAAGCACTGGGCAAGGCATCCCTCCCAAGAAGGGAAGCATGTGCTATTCAAGAAAAAAGGGCCCAAAACAGTGAGTTTGGCAGGAGGTCAGAATTCCTGTTGGCCAGTGTCTGTGATGGGCCTCCTGGTCCTCACATCTTGGATGAGGATGTGTCTTGGACAATGCTGTCCTCAACACTGCAGTGAAGTCCATGGATCAGATGATGTCAGCTTTTTAGATCCAAGGTCTCCAGAATAGATCGAATACATTAAAATAAAAAAATACATTATAATTAATAAAATAACTTTCACTAAATGAAAAGTCATGCCACAAATCAAAAGAAAGTATTTATAAAACAAGTTTATGACAAAGAACTTTTATCCAAAATAAAGTACACTTTTATGAGAACAGAATACTACTACTAATAAAAATTGATTTCGTCACTATGAAAGAGAAAATTATGTCCCAATAGTCCTCTTAAATTATAAGAAAAATATATTTGATGCAATATTAGCCAATCAAATTAGGAAACACATGAAGAGATATTAAATCATGATCAATTAAGTTTTATCTTAGTGAATGCAAGTCTCAGAAAACACTTGGAAATACATTAATTTAATTTGTCTAGCTCATAAAATAAAATTAAAAATTTTAAATATTCATTTCAATAGGTACATAAAATGTTTTTACAGAATTACCATGGGCCCATGAGTATTCTTCCCATCAGGGGAACCTATAGGTTATTTATACATTCCCTTGTTCATTTTTAGAATGCTCCCCTACATTCCTAGTTTGACAACAGTTATTCTTCTGGATGAATGTTTGTATCTCCTGCCTACCCTGGGGCCTGGTGTTAGCAAGCACATCAGTATGCATTCCTGTGTCCTCCAGCTCAGAGACTCATCTGTAATGCACCTGGTACTGGAGGATGAGACCTGGTGGCTGTTCTGTAGATGATGTACTCACTCCTGCTGATCGAGCCCACATATCACAGCCTCTTGCCAGAAAACTGGAATTATGAAAATTCAATGGAAAAGGAGCCAGTTTTCTCAAAAATTATGCTGGTCTTCTGGAAGGGCATCCTCGCTCATGGGCAGGATCCCAGGAAGGTCATCCTCACTCCTAGGCTGGATCCTGGGAAGCCAGAACCAGGAACAGGAACTCTCTCTCCCTAAATACAAGATACACCAAGAAGAGAGATATTTCCCAGTCAGAGGTGCTGAGTGGGGTGGAAGCAGATGGAGATGCCCTCAGCTTCCCAGGATGTCCTGGAATGTGAGGACTGAACACAAGGCTGAAAGGCACTGGGCTTCTGGGGAAGACATCACACCAGCTCTGCCTGCAGAAACCTGTGGTTTTGCCAAAATCATTAAGTGTGTAAATGAGTTCTTCCTCTTGGCCATGACTTCTTCACCGAAAAGTGTAAGTTTTGTGCTTGACATTTTACTTATAGGAAAATACTTGATATTTTAGGGCAAAAGAATATATAGATAAATGATTGATCCATACATCCATGAAAAATTAAAATAAAAAGACCTTTAGTGTAAATGGTTTTAGGGATGCTCTTTGGGCAAGGGAAAAATAAAATATGTGAGTCTGTTATTTTATCTTACACTTTATCATCTTCTAAGGTATATATTAAAATACTGTGCTGTGTGTGAGTGGCATCCAATGTAGTAGCATCAGAACTTATCAATGATTTGATACAAGCACAGGGACCTGGTCCTTGATGCCATGAAGCATGGAGAAAACACACTGAAGCCCCTGGATGCTGCCCCTCATGCCATTCCAGGGTTTCCCTCTTCCAGTCCTTCAATCTGAGGGCACAAGCTCTCCATGATGGTGGGAGGGGCTATTTTTTATATACCTACTCAGGGGGGATTTACTTAAATTAAGCGAATTAACTGCATAAGGTCAGATGAAAGCAAGTTTTGTTTAAACCTTCAGCCATATCCAGTAGAAAGTGCAGGGATGGGGAACAATAAACAGATATGAAAACATATTTTAAAAAATCTTTAGGTTGTTTGAATCTTGAACACATAATAGAATTGTTGAGAAAACTCTCAATGTCAGTTTTCTGGGGGATTAATTCTTGTAAAGAAAAAAGTGGGAACCCCAGGCAAGGCCAGGAATTCCTCCCCTACCATTCTTTGCACCTGCCCATAGGGTTGCCTCTGTGTGACCCATGGTGGTCCTGAGAACCCCCTGCAACCCAGCTCCCTCCTCTGCCTTGCAGGAGAGCTTTGTGTCTGAGCTCACCCTGACTTCCGCTCACGGTGTGTGCTGCACAGTAATATGTGGCCATCTCCTCATCTTTCAGGCTACTCAGCTTTAAATAAATTTTGTTCTTGGAAATGTCTTTGTTGATGTTGAGTCAGGATTTAAGAGTCAGGTTATAATATGATTTTCCATCATACCCTATAGTAGCATACCACTCCAGCCCCTTTCCTGGATCCTGGTGTATCCAGTTCACACCACTGCTGTTTAAAGAGAATCCAGATACTGTGCAGGTAAGGGACAGGGTCTGTGAGGGCTTCACCAAGCCAGATCCTGACTTCTGCAGCTGAAACTGCGACAGGACACCTAAGGACAAGGAGAATAACAGTTAGTCATGTGCTCAGATGCGTCATCCCCAATACCTTCATGTCTGAATCCCTGAGATTCTCATGCTTAGAGCTACCATTAGAAAAAGGAAGAACCACAAGGCTTTCATGTTCTTCTGGGTGAGGTCAATGACTCTAAAAGTATTTTCCAGACTGCGTGGAACCTGAATTTAAGTAAATGGGTGCCATTGTTTCATTTGTTTGCCCATATGGTGATTTGCATTTGGGAGGTAACTTTGTATGTAAAATGAAAGAAAATGAGGGGAAGTCCTGGCCTTATGGGCACACTTGGCAGGAACATATTGGCAGATATCACAGAGAATGCAGCCCTCTCCCTGGGGTGCATCATTACCAAGCCCAAGCACCTCTATTTCTAACCCAGAAATATGTTGAAGGAGAAGGACAGGGAGTCAAATTTGACCAAGGATCAAGGATAGCTTTGGGAATATAGTCATTTTGTCATTACCCCAAGGGATTATATATATATATAAAATAAGTAAAATCCATGTTAAATTTGGTTTATGACATTTTTTGCTTGTTTTTCAGGGTCTGTGGGAACTCCAGGCAAGGCCAGGAAAGTCCTCCCACTTGGAGCTGGCCTTTTCACAATTTTGTTGATATCATTACACAATAGTCAGTCATGTAGAATGTGAATTCATAGTGGGATTTCAGAACTGTTAGATATTACCACCAAAGTTAATTTCTGTGTGAGCCCTCATTTCTGACCAACATGCCTGCATGTGGAGCACCTCAACAGTTTCATCTCCTGTCCCTGAGATACCTTACCTGTGCATTTTGGCAGGAAAACCACCCTCATTCTCAGTGCCCATACCTACACACTGATCAAATTAGAACCACTTACTTCTAAAAATCCCATCCACCTTATCATATCATGAAAGGAACTTGAATGCAGCTGCAGCCATCCAGGGTTCAATAATGTTAATGAATTGAATTTCAAATAAGGACATACAGGGCAGATATCACTAGCACTACAAGAAGTGTTGGAAGCAGTGAGGAGAGGTAAACTGTACTAGCTCTGGATCCTGAAGTATCAATTTCTGATGGCAGACGTTGTGAAATAAGGACAATATCTGAAGCCCCATGCCAAGTTATCTCCCAATCATGGAAGTTTGGAAGAGAAGGTTGTGAGATTGAAGATGAGTGACACAGAGGGGCAGAGGGTCATGCAGCAAGCCAGGAACTCACTCTAGTGTCAAGGAGGTTGTAAGATAAATTTTGTCTCTGCCTTGAGGAGTGTGAGGTCCTGAATTGCAGAAGCTTGAAGAAATTGGACCAGAATCTGGATAAAGTATTGAAGGTTATTAAAAAACTCTTAATCATAGAAGTTTTTTCCAGAAATACAAATAAACTCTGTTAATTGTGAAAGAGCATGGAGTACAGTATTGGCTTTGAAATGAGGAAACACAGGGAACTGTGTGAAGATATAGGGTAGGAGAGATGACAGCTAGAAGATGGGGTGGTTCAGGAGGTCACCATGAGAATAGTTCCTTGGCTGTGGTATGCTTTTTAATCAGAGCTACCCACAGTGTGAAGGCCTGTTATGGAGAAAGATCAAGTGAGAACTTGGCCTCAGCATTAATTTAACTCGGGCCCTCCACTGGGAAATGAATGGCAATTACACATCAAGAATCCTCTGTTGGAGGGAGTTATAAGCACCCAGAAATAAAAAAAACATGTGTCTATCCTTGGAGAAAGGAATCAGGTTTTTAACCAAGATGTCCCAGGAAAGGAAGCTTCAGTGGTACATTTTCCTTCAAGGTGAACCAAAATGGTGCTGATTCTTCAGTACACAACACATACCTCACTTTTCCTTTCCCCTTTCTCAGTTTGAGAAATGGGAAACAGATATGTCAGTACTAGGCACAATGTCCCTGAGATCATCCCATTCAATCCCCACTGTGAGCCATTCTCACAGAAACTTCAGTAAAATGGCTCAGGTGGACTCCAGGCTGCTGGAATTAACCCTGAGAATAGAACAGAGAAGCAAGAGAGTTTGAATAAGTTGGAATAGATGCTCCCTTTGTCAGAACTAAACTAGAGTGTAACACGTATTAAAAGCCTATATATTTACCTCTGAATATGTTAATGAAATGCACAATATGGGGATAAAATTTAGTTCATATTGAAGAACAATTAACATATAATCATTTTATATATTAACGTGTAAAATTTAATAAGTATTTACATACCAAACATGTGTGTAACCATCTCTGCAAAACAGATAATGAACTCACATAGTTTTTCTCATACCTCTTTAATTTCTCCTTCCTGTCCTTTCCCTTCTCTCCAGGCAATATTTGATATTCTTTTTATAATAGGTTTGTTGAGTTTTAACTCATATACCTTAAAGTTAACACATTTAAGTTCATAATTTGATGATTTTTACTTGATTCACAGATAGGTGGCACCATCACCAGAGTCGAATTTGGAATATTCTCATCAGTTTACAAAGAAACAAAGAAACCTGTAGATTATCATTCTCCTATTCATCCTCCCTCCATCTAGCCCTAAGCAACCAACAATATACTTTCTACCTCTAGATTTCCCTAATCTGGACGTTAATATTAAATAAATCATTAAATCTGTGTTCACTCTTGACTGGATCCATTAACTTAGTATAGTGTTTCCAAGGTTCATCCATGCTGGAGCAAGTATCAACTCTTCTTTCCTTTTATATTTTTAAGTATTATGATGACATATATACAACACAATTTCCCACTTTAAATACTTTTATATGTTTAATTGAGTGATATTAATTATATTTGCAATTTTGTGCTACAATTACTATCAAACATTTCCAAAACTTTTCATCACCTTAAACAGAAACTCTGTCTCCATTAAACACTAACTCCCCATCCCCTGCACCTGAAACAAGTAACTGCAAATCTGCTTCATCTCTCTGTGAATTTGCTTTTTCTTGGCATTTCATTTAAGTGAAATAATATAATATTTTTCTTTGGGCTTGGCCTATTCAGCACAATATCTTTATCATTTTTCAGTCATTCTGTAGAATGCATTAAAACTTCATTCCTCCTTACAAATGAATACATTTCATGTGTGTATATACCAAATTTTCTTTATCCATTTATCTGTTTTGGACTCATGAATTGCTCCCACATTTTAGCTATTGCAAATAATATTGCTTTAATATTGGTGTACAAATATAGGTTTGAAATCCTGTTTCAATATTTTTTAGCATATACTGAAAAGTGTGATTTCAGGCTGCAAAATTTAATAATATAATTTTTTTTTT